>CM065710.1:3105233-3107733 GCA_017654935.2 Phymorhynchus buccinoides
TTGTTAGAGAGAGAGAGAGAGAGAGCGAGAGAGAGAGAGAGGAGAGAGAGCGAGAGAGATGAGAGTACGAGAGAGAGACCGAGAGAGAAGAGAGAGAGAGAGAGAGAGAGAGAAATAATACACACGCACTGAACATGCGTGTGCCCCCCCCCCCCCCCCCCCAACCCCAACGCAAACACACACACACACACACATGCATCAAGCATCACGCACGCACGCACGCCTCACGCACATTAAGGGCGCGCATTCGTACACACATACGCGTGCATACACAACACAAGCGCGCTCGCACACACGCACATACACACATACAGAGAGACTGACACACAGAGAGAGAGGGGGGGGGGAGAGAGAGAGAGAGAGAGAGAGACGAGAGAGAGAGAGAGAGAGAGAGAGAGAGAGAGAGAGAGAGAGAGAGAGAGAGAAAGCGAGAGAGCAATAGAGTCAGACACTGAAGACAGGCAGATAGACAATGAGGGGGAAACAAAAAACACGTGAGAGTGAGACACGAGACAGAGAGAGAGAGAGAGAGAGAGAGAGAGAGAGAGAGAGAGAGAGAGAGAGAGAGAGAGAGAGAGAGAGAGAGAGAGAGAGAGAGAGAGAGAAGAGAGAGAGAGAGAGAGACATGAGAGAGAGAGACAGATGAGAGAGAGAGAGAGAGAGAGAGAGAGAGAGAGAGGAAGAGAGAGAGAGAGATCCAGAGAGAGATGGAGAGAGAGAGAGAAAGAGAGAGGGGAGAGAGACATGCAGACAGACAGACAGAATGTCAGAATAGACAGACAGACAGACAGAGAGAGGCTCACGCCGTCTGTTGCCAAGTCCCTCCATTTTGATAGTGCTGGGTGTGCAGTAAGTAAAGATCATGATGCCAGAAAATGTGCAGATCCGGAGAACGAAATACAACACGTGATACATAATACAGTGAAACCTCCCTTATAAGACCTCCATTTTTATAACACTCCCTCCCGTATGAGACCTAGTTCTCTGAGACACTGCCCTTCTTTGTAAGTATTAAAATTGCCTCCCTTATAAGACCTCATTTGGGATGATTTCTGAAGGTGTTATAAGGAGGTTCCACTGCATAACATTTTTTCTTGGTACTGACTAGAAGAACTGTTCAGATCTGGAGAATGACATACCAAACGTAATACTTTATCAATTTCTAGTCCTAGCTTGAAAGCATCAGGGCACTTCCTAAGGTACCTTCCTACGGTATGGGGATGAAAATAGGCCTAGTTTTTTAAAATTAAAAATTATGACGCTACAAATTTATGACGAACACAAATGAACGAGAAAAAAATGGCTTAGTTGCTTGGTGGGTTTTTTTTCCTTTTGGATTCAGAGAGAGACAGGGTGGGGGTGGGTATGTGGGGGGTGGAGGGAGAGAGAGAGAGAGAGAGAGAGAGAGAGAGAGAGAGAGAGAGAGAGAGAGAGAGAGAGAGAGACCGACGGCCCCCCCACCCCCCCAACACCCCCCCCCCCCCCCCCCCCCACTCGTTAGTCTTTGGAAAGGCCTACTACTTTTGATTCCTGTCGTAAATTATGAAGAGAGAGAGTGAGGAGAGAGGAGAGGAGAGAGGAGAGGGAGAGGAGAGTAGAGAGAGAGAGAGAGAGAGAGAGATGAGAGACGAGAAGGTGGGGAGAGAGGACGACAGACGAGAGAGAGAGAGAGAGAGAGACAGAGACAGAGAGAGAAAGAGACAGAGACAGAGAGACAGAGAGAGACAGAGAGAGAGGCAGAGAGAGACAGAGAGAGAGAGAGAGAGAGGGAGAGATGAGAGACCGAAGAGAGAGAGAGAGAGAGAGAGAGAGAGAGAGAGAGAGAGAGAGAGAGAGAGACAGAGAGAGACAGAGACAGAGACAGAGACAGAGAGAGAGAGAGAGAGAGAGAGACAGAGAGAGGCAGAGAGAGACAGAGAGAGGGAGAGAGAGGCACAAGCCCTCCTTTGCTAATACCCCGGAGGAAGGACAGAAACAAATAATACAAAAGAAACAAAAACAAAACAAAAAAAGATCTCCACTGGGTGATCCATCATTCCTTTCTATTAAATATATAGATGACAGTGATCTCTTTGGTACTGACGCACAGACTGTGTCAAAGGAGAAAGCAAAAATATAACGAGTAAAAAAACCCAAAAAACACAAAACAACGACAACGAAAACCAGAAACGTAGAAGCATTGCTTTTATATGTCTTGTCGAATCAAATTACAAATTAGTTATACCTTCGTTTCATAATTGGTCTTCTAAAATGTCAACCAGGTACATTAAATGTCAACCTTAAGGGACCATTCTAGGGACATTAAAATTATGACAGTTTGAAAACTTCAGACAATTCTCTTTCTAATGATACAAGAACCATTCTTGTATCTTTTTCCGTTCCCGAGTTATGAGCATTTAAAGTTAGTCGGGTGAGCGTCGGCCATTTTGAGAACACACGGTCTAAAGTCTAGCCTAGCTGTACAAAATGCATTGACCTACTCATTCTAAAACACGTATAA
>CM065710.1:3112733-3115233 GCA_017654935.2 Phymorhynchus buccinoides
TGAAATGGGCCTAAGGCCTAATCAGTAAATCATTCAGACTCAGACTCAGACTCTCACTCAGACTCAGACTCTCTCTCTCTCTCTCTCTCTCCTCTCTCTCTCTCGCCTCTCTCTCTCTCTCTTCTCTCTCTCTCTCTCTCTCTCTCTCTCTCTCTCTCTCTCTCTCTCTCTCTCTCTCTCTCTCTCTCTCTCTCTCTCTCCTCTCTCTCTCTCTCTCTCTCTCTCTCTTCTCTCTCTCTCTCTCAAAGCATCAGTAAATCAAAAGACACACACACACAACACTTGTGTTTCGGTTTTTAAAACACCACAGCCACTTCATCACAAATCAAAGTTTTAAGACACACACCAAAAAAAAAAAAAAACCCCAAACCATCCTTTCATTTAATCATGGAGTTTCCCTTCTTTCCCTCCCCCTAGCCGGATATCCCGTCACGCGCGATTTGTGTTCTCGCTCGGTTGAAGCCCCCCCCCTGCCACCCGCCCACCCCCCCGCGGGAAGAAAGCCTTTTTCTTGCTAAGTTACAACGTTGCTCCCTGGGACGGATATTCATGTCGACATAGCATGAGACTTAGCATGATGCTGCGGTTAGAAGCTCTTCCAAAAGTCCTGCCACGATTTACGCCCGACTTTTGGAAGAGCTTTTAAGTTAGCTCATGCTAAGTCTCAAGCTATCTCAACGTGAATACCTCCCTGGTTCTGTCTTTGCCCTCTGAATTATTAACGGCAAAAGCGAAGTTCTGTTCTCTCACCTGGGGATAAAGAAGGGATTGGAAAAGGGGTTGATCAGTTGGAACCATGTGCCCTCGTCTCTATGTATTGACCACTGCAAAGAACACCTTTTGCAAGTCTAGTCTTCTTTTTTTTTCTTTTTTTTTCGGATGAGACAATAAACCGAGGTTGAAATCAAGAAGCGTTTCAAAATCGCGAATTGAAATCAAGAAGCGTTTCAAAATCGCGATTCGAAATCAAGAACCGTTTCAAAATCGCGAATTGAAATCAAGAAACGTTTCAAAATCGCGAATTGAAATCAAGAAACGTTTCAAAATCGCGAATTGAAATCAAGAAACGTTTCAGAATCGCGAATTGAAATCAAGAAACGTTTCAAAATCGGGGATTGAAATAAAGTACCATTTAAAAAACGCGGACCTAGATCAAGAGCCGTTTCAAACTTGCAGATTGGAATGAAGAACCATTTCAAATGAAGAATGTGTGCGGTCGTGTAGGCATACATGTCTATATGCAGGTAGGGTGTGTGTGTAGAAATTCGCACTGGAAAAAATAACGCAAGAAAAGATATGGAGTTGGAACTGAGGCAGAACAAATACAATTTTAAAAAAAAAGTATAACATTGGTCTCGCTGTCTCTCTGTCTGTCTATCTGTCTCTTCTGTCGCAATGTCTGTCTCTCTCTCTCTGTCTCTCTCTCTCTCTCTTCTCTCTCTCTCTCTCTCTCTCATCTCTCTACTCTCTCTCTCTCTCTCTTCCACCTCTCTCTCTCTGTCATCCTCTCTCTCTCTCTCTCTCTCTGTCTCTCTCTCTCTCCTCAGTCACCTCTCTCTCATCTCTCTCTCTCTCTCTCTCTCTCTCTCTCTCTCTCTCTCTCTCTCTCTCTCTCTCTCTCTCTCCTCTCTCTCTCTCTGTGTGAAGAAAGTCTTCTTTTATATTAATCTGTCAATCACTTCCCCAAAAAACCGTGTCTATCATTCTTACTGCACTTTCATTTTTGCTTACATCCTGCCCCTCTCCCCCCCCCCCACCTCCCCATTTTCTAGTTCATCTACATGCACTTCATTCACCCCCCCCCCCTCCCATCTTGCCCCCCCACCCTCCACTCCTCCCCCCACCACCCCCCACCCCCCACCACCTATCTTGTCACAATTTCTTATTTCACCATCTTCGCCCACACTCTAGTAAAGAGGGTTATGTTTTGGTTTCGTGGCTATATATTGGTATTTTCTGTTTGTGCCTTCATTCCTGCGTTTGTTGTTGATGATTTTAAACTGTCGAAATATACTGGAGCCAAAAAGTTAAGCAACCCCTCACATTGAAATTATAAATTAGTAATACAGGTCGGTAAATATATAGGCTTTTTTATTTTTATTGATTTACACAAAAACAATCTGTGCCAATCACTCAGAGAAATATTTTGCTTTGTTTTGCAAAAAAAAAGGTTGCTTAACTTGTTGGCTCCAGTTTAGTTCAGTAAAGGTCTCTGTGTACGTGAACATTTTTTACTCGTTCCCCATGGCAACAAAGTGATATCACACAGGTTATCGCATGAGTGGCTATCACTATGTCGCCATGGGAAAAGAGTGGAAAATGCTAACGTGCATTGAGACCGTAATGATCTGAACTTTCAGAAAAAAAAGAAAATGAAAACTGTTTAGTAAGTTGCTTTGCTTGCGAGTTTCTGACGACAGTTTCCTTGTTTTGTTGCTTTGTTGTGGCGTTGTGAAATGACTGATTGAAAGGGGAGACTGTCACTAAGGTAAAGGATCCA
>CM065710.1:3130233-3140233 GCA_017654935.2 Phymorhynchus buccinoides
AGACCGTTCAGGCCTAGTGCAGAATGAGAGGAAAAAATCCCCTGTACCCAGGTTCGAACTCGGGTTTACTTGACACGAAGCGAACGCGATACCACTGTGCCACTCTACACCACTGACGGGGAAAAAAACCCCAACAACTTCGGAGAGAGCACAACATATATAAATAAATAAGAAAGATAAATATGAATAATTAAAATAAAAAAATGCCTTGCTGTTGGAGACGAGAGGCGACGCTTGAAGGCCTCGATCGTCTCTGCTCTCACGGTGTTATCGTTGAGGCTGTTCCAGTCTCGCACCGTTCGTGGGAAGAAGCTGTTCCCGTATGCTTCTGTGTTGCATCGAACTCGATGTTGTAGCAGTGGGTGTTGGCTGTTTCTTTGGGTATTAGGTATTAGGTATTTGGTACTTTGTAGTCACAGAGGCGTCTCTGTGAAATTCGGGTTGCTCCCACCTGGAGAGTGCGTCGCAGCCAGAGGCGCGCCACCCTTTTTTTTCTCATGCGATTTTTGTGTGACTGATGAGGAAGGAAAGGGGGGGGGGGGGTAAAGTTTGACCAAATGACAACATTTTATTTGCCACTGGGATTAACGTGTGCTGAGTGCACGAGCAACAACGGGACCTCGGTTTATTGTCTCCTCCGAAAGACTCTACGTTCAGACCGTAAGGCTTAGTGCAAAGTGAGAGGAAAAATCCCCTGTACCCAGGTTCGAACTCGGGTTAACTTGACACGAGGCGAACGCGCTACCACTGTGCCACTCTACACTTGAAAGCGAACTGTGCTATGATGTTTTGAGACTGTGAACCTTCTGATCTTCTTCCGACCAAAAGTCTTGGTAGGCAACCCTTTCCTTCGACAATAGATGATTTTCGGAAAAACTCAAGCTAACAAAAACAAGAGGAGAGCACTGCGTGACAAAAAATAGAGTAGTCTACCTTGAACGAATCGGTCAAACCATACAATCAAACGCAGCACGAGGGGAGTTCATTACGTGAGTTTGCAAGTAGCTTCCTGTTTGTGTTTGACCGATAATATCAAGCGGGATCACTCCCATTCATCGTGAGATTACTTACTTCCCTTGATTATTTACGAACATTTCTTTTCGGACAATTGAACTTCCTGTTCCTTTTCCGCATTCCTCACAGCTGTTTCCGGAGGAAGACTTAGTTCATCTTTTCAAAAGTGTTTTTTTTCAAGCCAACTTTAGTTTATTATACTTAACTTGTTCATAAATAACAGTAAAAAAAAAGAGTAATAATTTATGTGAATAAATCAGTTGTAATCATTGGATATTGCTAGATGTTCACTCATGTAAAAAGAAAAAGAAAAAAGAAAGATGTTCACTCATGGGCAATTCTATTTATGTTTGCTATACTAAGTGTATTATTCGAGAACATTTTCTACTAAGCATGTTGCATGATACTGCTCAACAAAAATAAGCTTTTACCATAAGGCCGGGTTCACATTAGACGCGTAAGTTCCGTACGGAAAACCCTAAATAAGTGGAAGAAAGAAGGATACAAGTTTGCGCATATTATAGGGGAAATTCAATGTCCCGTATGGTTTGCCAAGAGGACGTAAAACTTTAACTTCGCAGGACATTCGGACACGTGAGCAAATCTTCTTCCTCCCATGTTTCACTTATTTATGGATTGCGCACGGATTTCCGCATAGAGTATACGCTTATGTGTGTACACGGCCTAAATCTGATAGAATAAATATGTTAAAAAATGCAATGAAGACTAAAATGACTAAATCTAGAAATCGTAGATAAAAACTACACCACGCATGTCTTTATAAAAATAATATAATTTGGATATATGTTCTTCACAACAGTTTTAACATATTTATTACATCAGATTCATGGTCAAAACTTATATTTTGTTGAGCAGTATCATGCACCATATTCAGTAGAAAATGTTCTTGAATATTGCACTTAGTATCGCAAACATAAATGAAATTGCCCTTTTTTTGTTTTTACTGAAATGAGTATAACTACTTTTATGACATGCTACAACAGAATTATCCTTGACTGTTATTTATGAAAAGTTAGCTATGGTAAACTACACACGACGAAAATGATTGTCTATGGATTTTTGCTTTTGGCGAAGTGTGTGTTGTGTGTGTGTGTGTGGTGTGTGTGTGTGTGCGTGTGCGTGTGCGTGCGTGTGCGCGTGTGCGTGTGCGTGCGTGTGTGTGCGCGTGCGTGCGTGCGTGCGTGCGTATGCGCGTGAGTGTGTATGTGTGTGTGTGTGTGTGTGTGTGTGTGTGTGTGTGTGTGTGTGTGTGTGTGTGTGTGTGTGTGTGTGTGTGTGTGTATGTGCGTGTGTGTGTGTGTGTGTGTGTGTGTGTGTGTGTGTGTGTGTGTGTGTGTGTGTGTGTGTGTGTGTGTGTCTGTGTGTCTGTGTGTGTCCTGTGTGTGTATTTCTGTGTGTAGTATCTGTGTGTGTGTGTGTGTGTGGTGTGTGTGGTGTGTGTGTGTGTGTGTGTGTGTGTGTGTGTGTATGTGTGTGTGTGTATGTTTGTTTGTGTGTGTGTGTGTGTGTGCGTACGCACGCGTGCGTGTATGGATATGTGTGCGTGCGTATGTGCGCTGGGTTTTTTGTCATTTATTTTTCATTTCCTTTTACTTCCGATGAAATATAATGTTACAACTTTTCTGTCTGACACTTTTGAAAAAAACAATTTCATTATTGCTTTTGTTATTTTAGATAAAAGAGAGAAAAAGGTCGTCGGATAATATTAATGATACTAAAAAAAATACCGTATAATATTACAATAGGTCTACACAATGCTGTCTGGCGGTGTTTAATTACTTTTTATATATAAAATAAATGTGACCCAGCACCACGAAAGGGACATTAAGTCGTTGGGATAGTTTCCAACAAAAGGCTTGGAAAGTCAAAAATCTCTTCTTTTAAAAAAAAAATCAATTTTGAGATATTGGTATTTTCGTGTTCTCTAACACCTTATCTTTCATATTTATAAAGGACAATCTTTAATATTGTCTCTAAATCATCTAATAAGTGATTTAAAACGAGTAGGTCGATGAGTTTTCTACAGCTAGACTTTAGACTGTGTTTTCTCAAAATGGCTGACGCTCACCCTACTAACTTTAAATGCTCATAACTCTGGAACGGAAAAATATACAAGAATGATTCTTGTATCATTAGAAAGAGAATTGTCTGAAGTTTTCAAACGTATAATTTTCTTAGAATGGTTAGTTTGACACTTAATGTCCCTTTCGTGGTGCTGGGTCACAAATAATAATATTAAGAAAAAACAAAGTGGTCTGTTGATAATCAAAACCTATTAGTGTTAGCTTCATTCGTAGACGAGTGGAAAAAAACCTGTTTTGTAAGCAATCGTTGTTTTGTAGTTGTGTAGAACGCTGCGACAATGCAATGGGCTTCAGGTTACCAGAGAGGGGAGAGAGAGTTAGAGAGAGAGAGAGAGAGAGAGAGAGAGAGAGAGAGAGAGTAGAGAGAGAGAGGGAGGAAACTTGAAAACTTGAAATATATTTTCCAAGGATCTAGATTTTATGCAACGCCTATTCTTCCAATATGTGTGTGTGTGTGTGTGTGTGTGTGTTGTGGTGTGAGAGAAGATAGAGAGAGGAGCGAGAGAGAGAGAGAGAGAGAGAGAGAGAGAGAGAGAGAGAGAGAGATAGGGAGAGGGTGGTGGAGAGAGAGACAAGAGAGAGAGATATAGAGGACAGAGAGAGAGAGAGAGAGAGATGAGAGAGAGAAGAGAGAGCGAAGAGAGGAGAGAGAGAGACAGAGCTAGAGACATAGAGAGAGAGACGAGAAAAGAGAGAGAGAGATGAGAGAGATGAGAGAGAGAGAGAGAGAGAGAGAGAGAGAGAGAGAGACATAGCTAGAGACATATGAGAGAGAGAACGACGAGAAAGAGAGAGAGAGAGAGAGAAGAGAGAGAGTGAGAGAGAGAGAGAGACAGAGAGAGAGAGACATAGGGGAGAGATGAGGGAGAGAGAGACCTTGAGAGAGAGAGAGACAGACAGGACAGAGATGAGAGACATAGACACAGATAGAGGCATAGAGAGAGAGGGAGAGAAGCAGACAGAGAGACAGACAGAGAGAGAGAGAGGCAGAGAGACAGATATAGAGACAGAGAGACAGAGATACAGAGACAAATACAGACATAGAAACAGAACGAGAGAGACAGAGAGAGAGAGGAGACCTAGACAGAGATAGGGAGACAGAGAGAGAGAGGGGGGGGAGGGGGACAGACAGACAGACAGGTACAAAATACAGACACATAGGTGCAGAATGATACACGCCACGAAAGACAGATAAACAGAGACAGAGAGAGAAAATCAGAGAAAAATAGACAAAGACAGACAAACAGAGCCCCCGTGGGGATACCGGGGGGTCTTTTGCACAATAGTTCCCCCACCTTCTGGAAGTTCTGTGCTTGTAACTTCCTCTAATTCTGTCACTCTCATTGACTCTGCCTTTCTCCTGAATGCTTACTGTCGTCTGCTATCTTTTCTATCTCACTGTTCCATTCCCCTGCCCTTTTGTTTTCTCTATGAATTCTTACAAAGATTTCTTCAGCCGAAGTCGGACATGCTGGGGCCTAACTATTCCTTAGTTAGTTAGGCGCATAACGGCAGCATTGGCGCATCTACGCTCATGTGACAGGAAACTGTCTGAGCGAACGAAGAAGAAGAAGAAGAAGAAGACAAACGGAGACAAAGAGAGAGCGTCTAAAGGGGCTGACCCACTCCATACGATGCGATCCACAGTCATGCGATCCGATTGTGACATCTGTCAGGCATGATTCTCGTGAAATACTACTGTCTAAATGAATCCGATGAAATACTACTAGTCTTGTTCTCTGTTTTCTCTGGTCTTGTTCCCTCCCACATAAGACCTACTTCTCTGAGACATTGCCCTTCTTTGTAAGTATTAATATTACCTCCCTTATTTTGGATGATTTTGTGAATGTCTTATAAGGGAGATTCCACTGCAGTAGACTTGCTTGTTATTTTATTATTGTTCCAGTGTCTTTTTACTTTTGGGCAGCCAATATTGTGTAACATATATAATATGTGTTTGAGTGCCTTGTATATGTCGTGCCTAACTCGCAGAATTGCCTAGTCTGTAGATTATGCAGCCACTTTGCCTAGTTTGTGAACTAGGCACTCGGATTGCCTAATTTGTAAACTAACTTTTCAGACGTGCCTAATCTACAGCCTAGGCTCGTTTTGCATTTGTTTTATGTTTGCTGGCTATTGATTTTGACTATGTGAACTTTTCAACGTTTTTTTCTTTTTTTAAAAAAACAATTTCGTTTAAGCCAAAATAGTATAATATTATTTTTAGACGGATGCATTTCACGTGAACCATGACTCACAGACATCGTCACAATCGGATCGCATTGGGATTGAATGGTACGCGCGCAGCGGGTCGAACCCCTTTAAAGCCGGGCACCCTGACGGATTAGTTTTTGCAAGAGAAACACGTCGAGATCACCAGAGAGAAAGACAGCCTTTTCAAGGATCGGAACACTCACTTTGCTCTGGTTTCCTAGAAATCAAAGCCGTCAAAAAAACGGCAATTCCTCCTTGGCCGGGGACGGAGATGCCGGAGAGATTAGAAGCCATTTTGGATGGGGTGGGTGACAGGTCACTCATTGTGTTTGAAGCGTTTTTCCCCGTTTTTTGGGTCCATTTCTTTTTTTGTAGTGCAGTAGCAAAAAAAAAGAGAGCTATTTTCCTTTGTTGTGGAGCGAAACTCCTTTTAGGTAAACTGTATAAAAAAATGAAAATAAAATCAAAAATAATAAAAAAGGCTTGTATTGCGAACATTTCGTGCAAGCGATTTCGGCGGCCATTAGAAAAGAAACGGCACAAGCCTTCTCTTTCACCGAAATAATTTGACTTCCAAACACCTCCGCCAAGGAGGAATCGCCTATTTGACGGTTTGAATTCTAGGAAACCAGAGCAAAGTGAGTGTTGCAATCTCTGTAAAAGGTGCTTTCCTGGTGATCTCGACGTTGTTTCTTGTAAAAACACTCATCCGTCAGGGTGCCCCGTTGAAGCTTGTTGTGCTAATTTGTTTTATGTTGCTGCAATAGTGGTTTTCAATTTTAAAAAAAAGATCGTTTTTTAAGCCTAAATAGTAGAATTATATATTTAGACGGAAGAATTCCACGTGAATCACGACGCCAGAGACGAGACAGACATCGTCACAATCGGATCGCATTTGGATCGAATCGTATGCAGTGGGTCTGCCCCTTAACCCTTCCACCGCCAACGTGAGCAACGTATTTTTGCACCACAAGCATGTAACACCCACGTCATTAAAACCCTTGAAATCAGGGTCTATTATTCAATGATATTGTGTTCCTAAATTTGAGCAGTGAGGATTGACCCTATTCAAATGTGTCACAGAGAAATCCCACAACATTGCAGACGAAAACTTGTCTGTAGCCAAGTAAGTTTAATGGACGTTTTTGGCTCAAAGATGGCCGGCGGTGAAAGGGTTAAGAGTTGTAGCGGCAGTTGGAGTGACAGGAGTTAGTAAGGTTAATTGCAGTCACATGTTTCCCCTCCATCATTCTAATCAAAGAAGGGAGGGAGGAAAGGGGTCGGGTGGGGTGTCAGGGGGGACGGAGGGTCGCGGGGTGAGTGGCTCCTTGCGAATTTGGGGGTAGGGCCGGTGGGCGAGACGTAGGAGGTCCGGAGGGGGTGTGGAAGGGGTTGTGGGGGTAGTGGTGGGTGTTAGCCGTTTGTAGAGAAGAGCAGGTCCTCTGCAGTTTTTGCACAGCAACAAGTCAGACGAGAACCCGGACAATCAAAGAAAAAGAAGACACAAACACGAATAGCGATGGAAAGTTTTTATTAAAAAAACCCACACCATCAGATAATCAAATAAGGACAGGAAGGTAAGTCATATTAGCGTACTTCCAAACTTGTCGTAAATGTGACTAATTTACGCCAAAATGGCGCATGACATGATTATTTTCATGGCCGACTATGCACGTCAAGGGGAACGACTCTGAGTGTCTTTGTAGTTTATGCCAAGATGGCGCATGACATGCTTATCGTTTCATGGCCGACTATGCCAGTCAAGGGGAACGACTCTGAATGTCTTTGTAATTTATGCCAAGATGGAACATGACATGCTTATCGCTTCGCGTCCGACTATGCCAGTCAAGGGGAACGACTCTGAATGTCTTTGTAATTTATGCCAAGATGGAACATGACATGCTTATCGCTTCGCGTCCGACTATGCCAGTCAAGGGGAACGACTCTGAATGTCTTTGTAATTTATGCCAAGATGGAACATGACATGCTTATCGCTTCGCGTCCGACTATGCCAGTCAAGGGGAACGACTCTGAATGTCTTTGTAATTTATGCCAAGATGGAACATGACATGCTTATCGCTTCGCGTCCGACTATGCCAGTCAAGGGGAACGACTCTGAATGTCTTTGTAATTTATGCCAAGATGGAACATGACATGCTTATCGCTTCGCGTCCGACTATGCCAGTCAAGGGGAACGACTCTGAATGTCTTTGTAATTTATGCCAAGATGGAACATGACATGCTTATCGCTTCGCGTCCGACTATGCAAGTCAAGGGACTCTGAGTGTCTTTGTAATGTATGCCAAGATGGCGCATGACATGCTTATCGCTTCATGGCCGACTATGCAAGTCAACGGAAACGACTCTGAGTGTCGTTGTAAATTATGCCAAGATGGTGCATGACATGCTTATCGTTTCATGGCCGACTATGCCAGTCAAGGGGAACGACTCTGAGTGTCTTTGGGTCTGATATCGTGAACTATGGTCCATCTCCCTCGGGTAGATCTCCGCCTTGAACCAACTATCTCTACTTTCAAAGCTAAGCTCAAGACACACTACTTTCAAAGCTCATTCGGTTTGTAAATTTTTCCTTCTTGATCTTTGTACCTGGGTGAATGAGTCTCTTGAGTGATAATGTTTTGCGTGACTGGGGGTGTATCAGTGAACCTTGGCCCCAAGCCGCTTTTGTGAGTGTAGTGTAAAATCAATTATCAAGAAAGGCGCTATAGAAATACTATCAATTGTTATTATTATTATTATTATTATATTATTATTATTATTATTATTATTATCATTATTATTATTTATATATAGACATTAAATATTAGTTTTGTCATAGTTATTATTAGAGACCCGAATATGTTTGCACAGTTTATATAAAGTTGTTGTACTTATCTTCCTCAAGTTTTTTAGCGAACGATCCAGAAATGAATTGCTACCACAACTTAGTGGGCAAATCCTTCGGATAGGGACTTAAAGCTAGTCTATACCCGTGCAGCTTTACGCTCGTAAAAATCCCACTGCAGTCAAAAGTCCGTAAGATCAGGGAGATATCCCACTGCCTGGTATGATCAAATTTATAGCTAGATTTCGCAAGTCCAGTACATACCCCCCCCCCTTTCACCCTCCCCCCAACAAGGTGGCGTTGCGCTTGCGGCGACGTGCTCTCCAGGTGGGAGAGCAACCCCGAATTTCAGATTTCTCTGTGACTAGAATATACCAAATACCAAAAAACAAATATGTATGTTAATGCGTTATCCTAAAAAATAAACTAGTGGTTTGAACGTGGAGTCTTTCGGATGAGACGATAAACCGAGGTTCCGTGTGCCCATTGCACTTAGCACACGATTAAACCCAGTGGCAACGAAAAAGTTGTCATTTGGTCAAAATTTACCACCCCCTCCCTTCCTTCCTCATCCGTGACAACAAACATTGCATGCAAAGAAAAAAAAAAATTGGGTAGCGCGTAGCGCGCCTCTGGTCTGCGACGCGCTCTCCAGGTGGGAGCAAACCCGAATTTCACTGCTGAGACGTCTCTGTGACTGTTTAATATGTACCTTCGATAAACCTAACCTAACCTAACCTAAGATCACTAGTGAGTATGTCTGTATGATTTGCTAATTGTGTGATCCAGAAATGTGCCGTTATGCGTTTCATTGCTGGGATGTTACTAGGGACAGTTCAAACAATGTTCACAATGATCAATTAACTGTCTTTAATTAACAATACGCATTGTCATAAAATATCAGTCTCCTGGGTAATACATAATAATAATAATAATAATAATAATAATAATGACAATTTAGATAGCGCTTATTCTCCTTACGGGGCTCTAAGCGCTTCACAAATAAGTTAAAAATCTGAGCAAAAAACACAACGCACTTATCATAAGGAACAACCCGAAACGAAATCACGATAACTACATTTACGTCACCCCCCAATAATTGTGCAACAATTGTGGCTTGCAATTGAATAAACTGAGATTTATTGTTTGTTAGGACATCAAGAGAAAATCCTGCCAATTTTTCATTATGATAGTTTCAGTAGCTAAGGCTATGGAACAGACTTCAGTTCTTGACGTTCAGCGGACGGAAATGCGCAGAGGCTCTTGCTTTTGTTAGCAAAGTACTGCCGGTAGTTATTCATATTCCCCGGAATAGGGCACAAAAATGCTGTTAATCAATTATTAATAATATAAAAAAGCAAGGGACAAAACCAGACCGGTAATGGCATCATTTGGAGGTTTGCCTGGCGTTTTCCGCCTGATTTCATCAGTTAATTTGCTCATTTGCGCTCCTCATCCTTCCTAGAAATCTTTTCTGCGGTTCTAACTATATGTTATGTCTGTTCTGAGTGCATCTCTGTATGTCTGACTCGTTTTATCTCTGTCTGTCTGTCTGTTTGTCTGTTGCTCTCTGTCTGTTTGACTCTTTTTCTTTCTGCTTGTCTGTTTGCATATATGTTTCTCTTGTCTGTCTGTTTTTTTCTCTTTCTGTCTGCCTTTCTGTCTATTTGACTCTTTTTCTCTCTGTCTGGCTGTTCATGTCATGTACTCTGTGGTATTCCTCACTCTTGTCCTGGAATGTATAATGCTTGCCTGTCTGTCTGTCTGTCTGCGTGTCATGACTTTCTTTTGTATCTGTCGGTCTCTGTTTGTCTAGTATGTC
>CM065710.1:3145233-3147733 GCA_017654935.2 Phymorhynchus buccinoides
ATTTAATGCTCCAAAAAAATAGATGATTTTGACCAAAACCCCCAGATGCTTAGCATAAGAAAAGACCATCTAATCCTAACCCTAACCCTATCCCTAACCCTATCCCTAACCCTAACCCCCTATTCCCCTAACCACGGAAAGAACCAAGAAATAGAGCAGGAGGGTGTAAATCTACATATTTGCCGAGAAATCGATGTACAAAGCCATGCACTTATACTATATTTTTGCTGGAACCATTCCTTTTTTGGGTTGATAAATTTTAAGTCTTTTTTTTAATGAGTATATGCTGACTTCATGAACGTGAGTTTCGCGTGGATGTCTTCGTATTTTGAAGTGTGCTCTAAAGTTTACTTGTATTTGTACGTGATACATCAACATGCATATGTTACAGTGGCATTGGACCCCCGAGACCACCCCCCCACCACCCCCCGACACCCCCCCCACACCCCCGACACCCCCCCCCCTCCCCAGACATATTGGATTTTGGGCATAAATTGATATTGATAAATTCATAAATTTTTTACTTTTTCATGGTGGAGCAAAGATTCTTTGTTAATACACACAAAACCGAAATTGAGTTATCTTGTCTAGTTTTTATTTTACAATTATTTGAAGTCTGGGTAAGAAGAAGAAGAAGAAGAAGAAGAAGAAGAAGAAGAAAGAAGAAGAAGAAGAAGAAGAAGAAGAAGAAGAAGAGATGACATCATCGTTAAAAAATCTCATAGCAGTGTCCATTATTAATAATAATAATAATAATAATAATAATAATAATAATAATAATAATAATTATTATTATAATAATAATGATAATAATAATGATAATAATAACAATTATAATTTCATTGATATAGCGCGATACAAATCATGCTAAATGCAAGCTCTCAGCGCTTTACAAACATTGATGAAACTATGACAAAAAAAACCAGATGCTTGTGGCATATATAGAAAATAACAAATGAACACACCATGTTTCATACCAATGATATAAAATAAAACTAATATTATGGTTAGGTTTAGCGTGTGTGATTAAGAACATGTGAATAAATTAAAACAAGACTGTGGAGCAAAAACTAACAGATTCTCTTTTGGAGGAAAATTCAACACTCACTGGTATGAAGTGTGATGTGTCCGTGAGGTTGATTCGCATGAAGTCATGAAGCCAGACATAGTCTGGAAGCGGTGTGCATGAAACCCGAAACCGGGAGAAACCCCCCTCAAAACCCGAAACCTGGTAAAACCGAGCTTTAAACCCCGAAAACTGCGTTGAAATGTGATTGTGTTGGGTTTTTTTCTTTCACAGTGGCTAGAGGTACGGCATTCTTGCAACACTCAGACCATGTTCAAGGATAGTAACTCTTCCTAGTCGAATTTTTCGTCAACAAAATGCATTTTCTTATTTCGTATATTTAACGCATCTTGGTAAGGAATAGGGTTAGGGATAGGGTTAGGAACATGTCAGAGTTAATGTTAGTAGTTTTTTTAAGACATTTGCGTACAATTTATGCGTCCCGTGGTTGAGCGTCATACCCGTAGCCTGGTGAATGTGAGATACGGGCCCGTACCCCGAGCCTCTGCCTATTTTGTAATAGAGGAGAAGAAAACTATATACTTAAGGTAGAAACCAGCAAAACTAAATCACAAAAGAATAAATTAAGATCTTTCTCTGGCACAACGGCGTTCAAAGGTTGTAGTTTAGTTTATGCAGAAAGAACGGCGTAGTTCGATTGCAAACGAAATTTGAATTGAAGAAAAATGGAAATGTATTTAATGTAGACTATAGCTAGTAGCGCCGTGGTATTTCTTTGTGCATTTATAAAATTAAAAAAATAATAATAAATTGCAGCAAAACCCACCAACACTTTGGAATACACCAATGTTCGATTTTTGTCTTCTTGTATTCTGGGTGATACCAAAAAACCTGAATATACAGAGAGCTCGCACTCCGCAGCTGACTGAAGCCGGGTTTATTACTCCCACCCTTTTCACCTACACTACAGGTGGGGACCATTATGAACTCACTCACTGCCTACAACAACACTAACACTTCCCACCCTCCACCTTTTCACCTTCCAGGTGGGAGGTAAGAGAAAGTTGGCTTCATTCTTTGCTAGGTTTGTAGGCTGTGAAGTTACATTCAGGCATTTGGGGCATTTTGGGTGATACTTACAATAAGATGGAAATGCATAGTTGTGAATCGTCTGAATCCATGGAAATAGACAGATAAAGTCTACAGGTCAAACAATTGAGTGAGAGAGAGAGAGTGGGAGACACAGACACACTCAGAAAGAGAGAATGAGCTTGTCGTCGCTTACTAGATGCCTTTTATTCCGCCATTTATATGAAAGGATGAAAAATCTATTGATGACTTGCTGGGCCTAACTATTTATTAGTTAGGCGCATGACGGCAGCGTGACGCATCTGCGCTCATAATTGACAGAGAAAACTGTCTGAGCGACCGAAGAAGAAGATTGTGACTGATCTGAATTCGTGGAATGAAGAG
>CM065710.1:3175233-3177087 GCA_017654935.2 Phymorhynchus buccinoides
GAGAGAGAGAGAGAGAGAAATTAGAGAGAGAGAGAGAGAGAGAAAGAGAGAGAGAGAATGAATGAATGAATGAATGAATGAATAGTTTTCTTTATTGAGGGATAATAGATTTAAGCAACGCGGGGAAATTGCTTTTTTTTGTCCAGTCCTCATGCAGAAAAAAAAGTAAAGACAGTAAAACGGAAGAAGGAAAGAAACCAAACATAAATACAAAGAAAAACAACCAAAAGAAAACAAATGAGGAGTGGAGAAAATACAATCTTAATGACTGAACAATTGTCTGCCCCATCCTTCTTTCTTAAGCACACACACAACACACTGACCCCATCCCACACACAACACACACACACACACACACGACACACCCACACACACACACAAACAAACACACACACACACACCACCGCACCACACACCACTTGAGCTCCCCCCACTCCCTCTATACACAATGTATCATAAAAGCATATAAACATGAAGATAAAAAATAAACTCTGACAAAAAGGGAAGATGAGAGAGAGAGACTGAGAGAGAGGGAAAGAGAGATATGAGAGAGAGAGAGAGAGAGAGAGTAGATAGAGAGATGAGAGAGAGAGAGATAGAGGGAGAGAGAGTTGCTAGTAGTCGAGACCAAGAGAGAGAGAGAGAGAGAGAGAGAAATAAATGATCGCATTTTCACATATAAATATAGAACACATATCAAAAGTGTCATAAATATAAAAAAAAAGTAAGTTATAAAAAAAAGGTATACGACGTAATGACAATGTTGGAGAGATATGCATATATACTTGTATGTAAATATATTCCTTCATACAGTTATGCACACACAAATTATGTCAAATATCTAGCCACAATTGATATAAAATATAATTATATAGTAGCACATGTGTGCAAACATGGTATATTTTAAAGCAAAATTATTGATAAAGTTTTAACTTTTTTAGCAAAATACAAAAATACACAACGACAATAATTAGATGCAACGAATGAAATGGGAATATGTGCGAACTCTTTCAAAAGATTTCAGGAGAGAGAGAGAGAGATAGAGAGATATGTAGAGAGAAGGAGAGAGAGAGAGAGAGAGCAGAGAGAGAGAGATATAGCAGAGAGAGAGAGAGAAGAGAGATACTGAATACGAATGTTATTTTCTTTTTAGGGTAAAATGGATAAGCTAGAATAGCTTCTTTAAACCTTTTTTTTGGGGTTGGGGGCCCTCTCACTCACAGGACACTCACGCTCTTTATTCATCAAGCAAAGAACATTTGACGTAAAACAAATCAAGTCAAGAAAATGAAACAAAAATGACAGAAAGTGGCACATGCGAGAGGAGATAGAGAGAGAGAGAGAGAGAGAGAGAGAGAGAGAGAGATAGAGAGAGAGAGAGAGAGAGAGAGAGAGAGAGAGAGAGAGAGAGAGAGAGAGAGAAGAGAGAGGGGACAGAGAGAGAGAGAGAGAGAGAAGTAGGAGAGAGAGAAGAGAGAGAGGGAGAGAGTGAGAGAGAGAGAGATAGAGGGAGAGAGAGAGAGGAGAGAGAGAGAGAGGGAGTCAGAAGAGAGAGAGAGATAGAGAGGGGGAGAGAGAGAAGAGGGTGGTGGAGAGAGAAGAGAGCAGAGAGAGGGAGAGAGAGAGAGAGGGGGAGGAGAGAGAGAGAGTAGAGGGGAAGAGGAGAGCAGAGAGAGGGGGGAGAGAGAGAGAGAAGAGCAGAGGGAGGGGAGAGAGGAGAGATAGAGAATGGGAATGGTTTAAAAGCAACACGCAGCCATGATGCCCATGTTATAGGGGATTTGATTACACAGAAGGTGCGTAATATAACCAAGCATAAAGAAACCACAACAACAGCAACAACAGGAATGGGTA
>CM065710.1:3192587-3195087 GCA_017654935.2 Phymorhynchus buccinoides
GTGTGTGTGTGTGTGTGTGTGTGTGTTGTGTGTGTGTGTGTGTGTGTGTGTGTCTCTCTCTCTCTCTCTCTCTCTCTCTCTCTCTCTCTCTCTCTCTCTCTCTCTCTCTCTCTCTCTCTCTCTCTCTCTCTCTCTCTCTCTCTCTCTGCGTGCGTGTGGTGTGTGTGTGTGTGGTTGTGTATGTGTGTGTGTGTGTGTGTGTGTGCTGTGGTGTGTGTGTCTCTCTCTCTTCTCTCTCTCTCTCTCTCTCTCTCTCTCTCTCTATCTCTCTCTCTCTCTCTCATCTCTCTCTCTCTCTCTCGCTCTCTCTCTCTCTCTCTCTCTCTGCGTTGCGTGCGTGCGTGTATGTGTGTGTGTGTGTGTGTGTGTGTGTGTGTGTGTGTGTGTGTGTGTGTGGTGTGTGTGTGTGTCTTGTTTCTTATTTGTCTGTCAATTGTAGTGAGAAAGAAATGTAATGACCACAACATGTGTGGCCCAGCACCACGAAAGGAACATCTTCATTTTCAAATATGAGTTTGAGCATATAAAGTTAGTAGGGTGAGCGTTGGCCAATTTGAGAAAATAGTCTAAAGTGTAGCATGTCGCATGAAAATAGGTAGCTCGTAAAAATAAGTAGCTCGCTACCTATGACAGTGTGTATTTGCGACATTGAGCATGAACCACAAATTTCACTTTTTTCTAGGGTTAGGGATAGGTTTAGGGTTAGGGTTAGGGGTTAGGGATAGGTTTAGGGATAATAGCGGTTAGGGATAGGGTTAGGGATAGGGTTAGGGTTCTTTTCTAGGGTTCAGGCGGACTAGGGTTAGGGGTCAGGAGGGTTCTAGGTAATATGGTTTAAAGTATCACCAGGAAAAAGTGAAATTTTGTGGTTGTCTACTTCTGCAAATACAGACACATCTCATAAGCCGTAGCGAGCTACTTATTTTTTTTTACGAGCTACCTATTTTCATGCGACATAGCCTACCTGAAGAAAATGCATTGACCTACTCGTTTTAAAGCTTTTGTGTTTTTTAGTATTTAGAGACCATAACAAAGAGTGTCTTTTAGAAATATGAAAGATGAGATGTTAGAGAGCACGAAAATATACATAACTCCCAAATTATTTTTTTTTAAATATAGTTGTGACTTTGCAAGCTTGTTGTGGAAAAAAACTAGACCAGCGACTTAATGTCCCTTTCGTGGTGCTGGGTCAAAATTGATAAAGCATTTTCTTTTAGACTTTTGACTTTGTAAGTTTGTTGTGAAAAACTAGCCCAGCGACTTTCTCAATGTCCCTTTCGTGGTGCCAGGTCACAAATTGAGTACACAAAATTAGATTTTTGACTTTGCATTGTTGTGCAAAACTGGCCATCAGCGACTTAATGTCCCTTTCGTGGTGCTGGGTCACATAATGGTGTTTTTAGATCCCCGTTTGACGCGAGCGTTCTGCTCACGCAGAGCGATCTTTCGTGCCAACTTTACCCTGGTGTTGACAGTCATGATCTTTCCCTAATCTTCGCCTTTTGTGTTGATTATGTCCCATTTGTTCGCGACCGCCCTCCCTTCAGCGAAAATGACTGTAGCTTGCTGGACGTAAAGACTGTGATCGTGTGCACTCCTTCGCACTTCTTACTGGGTAGCTACCCTCAGTCCTTTCCCTGTCTCGTCACTAATCTCTCTCCTCTCTTGTCTGTCTCTCTCTTCTTCTCTCTTATCTCTCCTCCTCTACTCCTCGTCATCCGTCCTCAGTCTAGAATCAGATGCAAGTACATCCTCCTCTTTCTCTCTCTCTCCCTAATCTTTCTCCTCTCCTCCTCTGTCTCTCTCTCTCTCTCTTTTCATTCATTCTATACTGTCTCTCTCATCTCTCTCTCTCCTCCTCATCATCTCCTCTCACTCTCTCATCTCTCCGCTCTTTCTTCTTTTCTCTCTCCTCTCTCTTTTATTTTCTCTCTCTTCCCTCCCTCTCTCTCGCTCCCTCTTCTCACCACCTCCTCAGATCGAGAGATCTCTCTCTCTCAGCTCTCTCTCTCTCTCTCTCCCCTTCTCACTCCCTTCAGAGCTCTCTCTCTCTCTCTCTCTCTCTCATTCCCTCTCTCCCTCCCTCCCATGCCAGATCTCTCGATCTCTCTCGTCTCGCTATGAATATCTCTCTCGCTCATCTCTCTATCTTCATCTATCTCTCTCTCTCTCTCTATATCCTGTCTGTCTCCCTTTCTCTGTCTGTCTGTCTCCCCTATATCCACCTCTCTCTCTCATTATTTCTACCTCCTCTCGTATGTCTCCTTTATCGTCTCTCCTTCTATCTGACTCTCGCTCCTCGATCGTTCCTCGTCATCCATCTCTCATCTCTCCTCTCTCCTCATCTCCCCATCTCTCTCTCTCTCTCTCTCTCCTCTCTCTGCCTCTCTCTCTCTCTCACTCTCTCGCTCTCTCTCTCTCTCTCACTCATTCTCTCCCAGGTCATCTCGATCTCGAATCTCTCTCCTCTTCTCTTCTCATCCGTCACTCTCTCCTCTCT
>CM065710.1:3197587-3202587 GCA_017654935.2 Phymorhynchus buccinoides
CTTCGTCATACCGCGTCATACTTATTGAAAACATTATTGGACGATCCGTTTCAGAAACGACAGACTTCCTGGACAGTGAAAGAAGAGTTGCACAACTTCACAACCCCCACCTTTAACCTGTACAAAAATAATTATATTAAGTAAAAACAGCATAATGATGAAAAAGTGGGAGCTCAATCAATGGAATATTCTTCATCTGTCAAAGAAAGTTTCCTTTTCAGCTGAATACTTTTTCTCCTGTATATAAAAATAATAATGTTTGATGGAGTGGGTTACAATATTGCTATAAAACAGTTTTTGTTTTGTTTGTTGGTGTATTTTTTGTTGCTGTCCCATCTTCTGGGCCGTACAGTGACGTTGCTTGCTCCCACGCCGCTCATTCCGAGTCCCAATTCGCAGCTACACCCCGGCTTGTTCAGATCGCAAAATCCCGTTGTGTGTTCGTTCACGGCATATGGTACTGTAACCACGAGTCCGTCTTAAGCCGTCAACACGGGTAGTAGAATGTACATTAGACTAACCTTTCAAAACGATCGGCAGTTAAGTCTGAATTCACATTTTGCTACTCGGGTTAACTGTTTAAGACGCACTCATGATTATGCTTTTGTAATCTACCCCTGTATGCAATCCATGTGGGAGCAACCCGAATTTCACAGAGACGCGTCTGTATGCAATCTTAGTGTAGAGTGGCACAGTGGTAGCGCGTTCGCTTCGTGTCAAGTAAACCCGAGTTCGAACCTGGGTACAGGGGATTTTCTCCTCTCACTTTGCACTAGGCCTTGTGGTCTTTAGGATGAGACGATAAACCGAGGTCCCCGTGTGCCCATGCACTTAGCACACGTTAAACCCAGTGGCAACGAAAAAGTTGTCATTTGGTCAAAATTTACCCCCCCCTTCCCTTCCTTCCTCATCAGTCACAAAAATCGCATGCAAAAAAAACCATTGGGTGGCGCGCCTCTGGCTGCGACGCGCTCTCCAGGTGGGAGCAACCCGAATTTCACAGAGACGCCTCTGTGACTATAATGTACCTAACCTAACCTAACCTACCTCCCCACCCCCCTTCCCCCAAAAAAAAAAAAATTTTAAAGTGTGGTAAACCTAAATATAAAAATGATTTTTCTTTTGACTAATTATTATTACATCCAGCCTTTTGTTCTTTTACTGATCTCCAAATCATTGTGAGTAAATCAGCTCACAGAAAAAAAGAAATAAATACTCACAGACCCTGACATAGACAGAATTAAACCTTTTTTTTCTTTCAATAAAAAAAGTCTTTTTTTCCTCCTTTGAGCTCCTCCGAAATCGAATGTGTGTCGGATGTGCGCAGCGGTGGAGACCAATGAAAACTGAAAAACCGGACACATATACGTACCTTACCCATTTATGGCCATAAGGCCTGGGAACGCTGGACAAAAAGCACACAAAGAAGAAGAAGAATAAAAAAGAACACTTTTTTTTTTTCGAGTAAGTTGTGTGGGGAAAAAAAAATAAAAATAAAATAAATAACCTTACTGAACTCGACCGGAAGCTGAACCGACCGACATACTAGCAGTCAAAACTGGTCCCACAGTGTCAGCGCGCAAAGGGTAGATAAATAACTAGTGATTGGAAAAATAATTTCTCGGTCACCTAGTGTGTCAAGCGCCATGTGTAAAAGGGGTGGAGATTGCAAAATCAACTGTGTGTACTACTATAATGGGGTGGTACATTCTCATTCTCATCATTCTCGTCATCTCTGTCCACGGTGTTTGTGTGTCTGTTATCTGCCTCTCGTCTGTTGATTCTTTGTTGGTGACTCTCTCTCTCTTCGTCACTCCTAGCTTGTTGTGCTTTGAAGTCAACTCTTCTCTATTTTCCCGCGGTGGTTTATCTTCTATCTTATTTGCTCTTTCTCCATTTGTGTGTGTAAGTCCGTCTCTTCATCGTGTGTCTGTCTGTTCTACTGACTCTCTCTCTCCTCTCTTCTCTCTCTCTCTCTCTCTCTCTCTCTTCGCTCTCTCTCTCTATCTCTCTTTCTCTCTCTCTCTCTCCCCCCCCCCCCCTCTCTCTCTCTCTCTCCATCTCTCTCTCTGTCTCTCTCTCTCTCTCTCTCTCAATGTTTTTAGTTTCCATGGCAAAGGCAGTCACAGAAGCAAGACCAGAAGTAGGTGTTTCCATGGCAGGAGTAGAAATCGCAGAACAACAAATTCTCTTGCTAATAGAAGGCGTTTCCAACAAGGCTGGGTCCTGTGAGTTAGTGTCGGTAATCAACTCTTTGATAGCCCGCGAGCCACAAATCACATCACCCTTTTATGGTCAGCGTATCTTTCTCTTCGTCTGTTAGGGAGGAAGAGAGAGAGAGAGAGATGAGTGAGCGAGAACAGAGAGTAGAGGAGAGAGAGAGGAGAGAGATAACAGACGATATGACCTAGAGAGAGAGATGATAGAGAAGAATTGAGGAAGAGGAGTGCATGAAGGAGAGAGAGTGGAGCGAGGAGAGAAGATTGAGCGAGAGAGGAGGAGTGGATATTAGAACTTCCAACTTTGGCTTAACTTGAAAACGTTTACTTTATTTCAAAGGATAAAGTTTTAGGCGAGCCAAACGCCATCTCAGTTTTCCAATCTGTCCTGTTAGAGAGAGAGAGAGAGAAGAGGGAGAGGAGAGAGAGGATAGGGGAGAGAGAGGGAGAGAGAGATTGGTTGCGGGTTAGATGACGAGAGAAAGAGAGACAGGGAGAAAGGGGGAGAGAGGAGAGAGAGGAGAGAGAGGGAAGAGACGATTAGAGGTGTACGAGGAGAGCCTTTCTACGGAGACGAGAGACGAGGGAGAGCAGATAGAGAGAGAGAAGGAGAGAGAGAGAGAGAGAGAAGACTAGAGATTGCATAATGAGAGAGAGAGAGAGAGAGAATCTTGAAAACGTTAACTTTTTTTTTAAACTTGAAAACTTAAACTTTATTTTTCAATTATAAAGATTTTAGGCAACGCCTAGTCTTTCCAATCTGTCCTTGAGAGAGAGAAAGAGAAAGATAGACAGAGAGAGAGAAAGAGTCCGAGAGAGAGAGGGATATTAGAGGGGAGGGAGAAGAGTGAGAGAGAGGGAGAGAGAGATTAGAGAGTTGAGAGACTGAGAGAGAGGGAGAGACGAGAGAGAGACAGAGATAGGGATGGAGAGAAGAGAGAGAGGGAGAGAGAGAGAGAGAATGGAGAGAGAGAGAGAGAGAGAGAAGAGTAGACGGATGGGATTGAGTATACGAGAAGAGGGAGAGACGAGAGAGAGAGAGAGAGAGAGAGAAGAGAGAGAGAGAGAGAGAGACAGAGAGAGAGGTTTTGAGGGGGGAATCGGGGGGAGATGTCTTTCAAGACGGGGGGGGTGTTTAAAGAGACCTGTGATCGAGAGGTGAAAATCTACGTGAGAATTCACTTTGAGTTTTGACGAGAGAGAGGCTTGATAAACCTTTTTTCTTAACTTGAAAAAAGCTTGAAAATGATTTTTCAAGGATAAAGATTCTTAGCCTCTATACAATCTGCTAGTCTTCCACATCTGTCATAGAGACAGAGAGAGTTAGAGAGTAGTAGGGAACGCTCTAGAGAGGATCGGGGGTCAGGATCGAGAGACCATCCACAGAGAGAGAGGGAGGGGAGACGAACAGAGAGATTGAGAGAGGAGATCGAGAGATCAGTGCAGGACAGAATGAGAGAGAGAGACAGAGACTGATAGAGAGATGTTGACACTCGAGCGGGAACGAGACGAGATGACACTCCTACGCAGAGGCTAGAGCCCGAGAGAAAGGGCGGTGGGTAAGGTACAAAACAGAGCAGAGGGTTTCTGAATCTGTTCCCCTCTTAAGGGGGGCTTTTGGTTGGTTAAAATTTACCGTCACCCCGTGTGTTAGAATTTTTTACGGGTATTTTTCACCCCCAGTTGCAAATTTTAACGGGTAAAGGCGAAAACATGGGAGAAACTCCATCGCTTGTCAAATCCCCACCCCCAACCCTCATGCGAAAACAAGCTTCAACAGGATTTGGGCTGTCTGCGCGATCAGTAGAATTTTAGATCATAGCTTAGACTACACTTGTGGACACAAAGGCCTAACAGACGATTGAAATACGAAGAACGTCATTGATAAGTAACGGTTGTGTTCACGCACATCTCACCCCCCTACATGATATTTTAAAGGGTAAAATCTCACGCACAGTTTCAGATTCTAGGGGGTGATTTGAGTGCTCTAGTGCGTAAATACGCACAATGCGTACGTTTTCAGAAGCCCTGCAGAGGGATGAAGAGAGAGAGAGTGACGAGAGCGACGAGAGAGAGAGAGAGGATGGACACGAGACACAGCGAGGACGAGAGGAACGAGAGGAATGCGCGGGAATGACGAGAGTTGCGAGCGGGGAGAGGAGAGAGAAGGAGAGAGAGAGAGAGTGTGTTCAGACTTCAGATGCTTCAAGCGTTATTGTGTTAAAGACTCACCTGATCACGTGTCAAAATCACGTGATTCACGTGTTTCCCTTCTTATAGCTGGTACTAAATCTCCTTCTCGTTGTCAAAAAGCGCGAATATGTTAATTTGCGCTACTTTTCCTCTATACAATTTGCGCGACTATTCCACATAATAGAGACAGAAAGAGACAAGAGATGGAACGCACAAACAAACGGGGGCACACACGCATTCATACACACATCTCTGTTCCTCTCAGCTCACTCACACACACAACACTACACACACACACACACACACACACACACACACCACACCTCCTCACACACACACACACACACCACCACCACACACACACATACACCCACGCACACACACACGTAGAACGGGGGTCAAAAGTACAAACAAGAACAGAATGTTTGATGAAAAAGTTCATATTACAAACTGGCCTTTGTTTCTTACATTTAGTGTTTCGTTTGTTTATTTTTATTATTATATTTTATTTTAGTGTCATATAAAAACTGTTACGGTTTTCAAAACACAATAAATATCTGAATCTGAATCTGAATCTGAATCAACACA
>CM065710.1:3207587-3212743 GCA_017654935.2 Phymorhynchus buccinoides
AAATGCATGAAATCGGATGACAAGAAGAAGGGGGGGGGGGGAGGGGAGGAGGGGAAGAGGAAGAAGAAGAAGAAGAATGAGCAGGAGGAGGAGAAGGAAATGAGAAGAAAAAAAGAAGCAAAACAAAAGGGAGAAAAAGGAGAAACAAAGGACAACGACGACGACGACGAAGAAGAAGAAGAAGAAAGAAGAAGAAGAGAAGAAGAAGAAGAAGAAGAAGAAGAAAAGATGGAGTAGCTTCTGTCTTCTAGAGCGTAACAAGCTTTTGTTCTGCTTCCAAGCTGTTGCTATGGATGACAGAAGAGAGAGAGAGAGAGAGAGATGAGAGAGAGAGAGAGAGAGAGAGAGAGAGGAGAGAGAGAGAAGAGAGAAGAGGAGAGAGAAAGAAAGAAAGAAAGAGAGAGAGAGGGAGGAGAGAGAGAGAGAGAGAGAGAGAGAGAGAGAGAGAGAGAGAGAGAGGCAAACACAGACACGACAGACAGTCATGCAGAGAGAGAGAGAGAGGGGGATAGAGAGAGACCGAGGAGAGAAGATGAGAGAGAGAGAGAGAGAGAGAGAGAGAGAGAGAGAGAGAGAGAGAGAAGAGAGAGAGAGAGAGAGAGAGAGAGAGAGAGAGAGAGAGAGAGAGAGAGAGAGAGACCTTTATGTCTTCATAACAAATGAGTGATCGTGTGGACTGTGTTTGAAGTTATTGGCAGCGTATTATCAATATCGCATCCATCCGTACGTTAAGCCATAAGTTAAGTTTTATTCTTATGGCTGGTTCTGCGATTTTTGACTCTCCAGATTAATATCGCTTTATTAATTGTGCGGGCAATTCCCACAGAAATCATTCATAGCCATCGATCATAATTCATCACAAAATAGACCATATTGTATTATGTTTATTTTATCGTGTGTGTGTGTGTGTGTGTGTGTGTGTGCGTGTGTGTGTGTGTGTGTGTGTGCGTGTGCGTGTGCGTGCGTGCGTGCGTGCGTGCGCGCTCGCGAGTGTCTTGTAATAAAATGAGTTAAGTGATTGATTGATTGATATGAGTAACTGACTTAGTTCGTGCGCGCACATTTTCAAGTTTTGAAGATTATGACAATCCCGTCTTTTATGATAATGTGTGACATTATTGAAGGGCAATATCGAACCTCGAAAGTCATACCTCAATGATCATGATTATATTAGTCAGAATAGACCTTGTTCCCTTAGCCTACTGCCATCTAATATCTGTCTGCCGTCAGCGGTCCATTCTCCTGCCTTTGTTCCACACAAAAAAGAAAAACAACAACATTTTCTCCAGCCGAAGACAGACGGGTATGCTGGGTCGAAAATATTTCTTCAGTTAGGCGCATAACGGCAGCATGGCGCATCTGCGCTGACGGGACATTTCGTGAGTGATCGTTGCAGAACAGACTAGTGACCCAGCACCACAAACAATAATAATAATAAATAACATTTATAGAGCGCCCTTTCTCTCTTGAGCTCACGGCGCTTCACAATTGTTTAAATAAATACATAAATCATAAATAAGCTACTACAATATCAACTATCACAAACATGCACACAGCCACAACACGCACGCACGCATGCACACCCACACACCCACATGAACGTTCACCATTTGTCTTAGTGTTAGTACAAGGAATAGAAAGGATAAGTTTGTCAGAAGTGGAACGGAGAGACCTGGAGGGAGTCTTGGTTTTTTCAACTGTGAGATAGTGACGAATGGCACTAATACGACGGAGTTCAAAGTTCACATTACGAATCAGAGTCATGACATGAGTGATCATAGTTAGCTGACAATCGAGGGTTACACCAAGGTTTTTAGCTGATTGACAGAAAGGGACGGTAGCATCGCCAATGACAAGAGAGTCAGGAAACTGAACAGAGGTGGAAGTTATCTGAGTGGAAACAATCATTGCCTCAGTCTTATTTTCATTGAGTTTTAATTTATTGGAGGTCATCCAGGACTTGACATCTGAAACAGTATCCTGCATGGACATAACTAGATCATCAATTTCATTAGGCTTAGAAGACTTCTGCAGTTGGGTATCATCAGCGAATGAGTGATGGAGAGCTGAATGCTGGAACATGACGTCTGAAAGAGGAGAAGTGTAGAGAACAAATAGAACAGGCCCCAGGACTGATCCCTGTGGCACACCACAGGAAACAGAGGCTGGGGCAGAGTTGGTGTCCTGAATGGAAACAATCTGGGTACGGTTAGAAAGATAAGAGGTGAACCACTGGAGAGCTTTACCACTGATGCCGAAGACAGATTCCAAGCGAGAAAGAAGAGTGTTGTGGTCAATGGTATCAAACGCTGCTGAAAGGTCCAAGAGAGTCAGAACTGAGAGTTTTCCTTCATCAAGAGAAAGAAGAAGATCATTAACAACCTTTACTAAAGCAGTTTCAGAAGGGACATTAAGTGGCTGGGCTAGTTTCTCACAACAGGCTTGCAAAGTCAAAAACCTCTTCTTCTTTTTTAATCAATTTTGAATTATGTGTATTGTTGTGCTCTCTTACATAATTATAATATTTCATATTTATAAAGGACAGTCTTTTGTTATGGTCTCTAAATACTCTAAAACAAAGTGCTTTAAGATGAGTAGGTTGATGCATTTTCTTCAGCTAGGCTAAACGTTAGACTGTGATTTATCAAAATGGCCGACAATCACCCTACCGACTTTAATTAATGCTATAATTCTAAAACGGAAAAAGTTTCAAGACTGTTTCCTATATATCAGTTGAAAGAGAATTGTCTGAAGTGGGGTTTTTTTAACTGTGCCATTTTCTCAGAATGGTAATTTTGGCACTTGATGTCCCTTTCGTGGTGCCGGTGTGAAGAGAATATTCTACCTTATGAAATAAGTACCCATTCCTCACTCGAATTGTTTGCTTGTCCGCCATTGTGAATTTTACGAAACTAAGTGGCATGGCTTTGTACATCGATTTATCGG
The DNA here is from genome assembly GCA_017654935.2 of Phymorhynchus buccinoides. Taxonomy (NCBI): domain Eukaryota; kingdom Metazoa; phylum Mollusca; class Gastropoda; order Neogastropoda; family Raphitomidae; genus Phymorhynchus; species Phymorhynchus buccinoides. The sequence continues at coordinate 3,210,534 of CM065710.1, forward strand.
CAAATATGTAGATTTACACCCTCCTGCTCTATTTCTTGGTTATTTCCGTGGTTAGGGTTAGGATGGTTATAGAACGCATGCGAAGGGTACTTATTTCATGGCAGCTTACTTACTTCTCATGACACCGGGTCACACTAGTGGTAAGGGAGGTCACTCGCAGCAGGTGCGGGTTCCTTAAAACAGCAGTTGTCTTTGTCTGCCTTAGGGACAGGGACCGTAACTCTTGGAGAGTTGCGGGGAGGGGGGGGGGGGGGGGGGGGACATCATCGTGTTGATCTTCTCAGAGGAGACCCGAATCTTTCTTTCTTTCTTTTATTTTAACCAACCAGTGAGACGCGAAGCGATAGACTGGTTGGTGTTTTCGAGTGCTGTTTTGGCTGTTTGTTCGTGGCTGGCTGACTGACTAATGGATGTATGTACGTACGTACGTACACACACAACACACACACACACACCACACACACACACACACACATGCAGGCATACATGAGCATACATGCATACAAGCATACATACATGCATACTTTTCTCTCTCTCTCGCTCTCTCTCTCTCTCACTCTCTCTCTCTCTCTCTCTCTGTCTCTCCCCTGTCTTTTTCTCTTCTCTTTCTCTCTCTCTCTCTCTCTCTCTCTCTCTCTCTCTCCTCTCTCTCCTCTCTCTGTCCCTCTTTTTTTCCCTTTTTTCTCTTTCTTCTCTCTCTCTCTCTCTCTCTCTCTTCTCTCTCTCTCTCTCTCTCTCTCTCTCTTCTCTCTCTCTCTCTCTCTGTCTTTTTCTCCTCTTTTCTCTCTCTCTCCCTCTCTCCCCCTCTCTCTCTCTCTCTCTCTCTCTCCCTCTCTCTCTCTCTCCCCTGTCTTTCCTTAGGTCCCTGTCTCTGTCCATGTCTGTCCTCTCAATCTCTCCCCGTCTATATATATCTCTATATACACTACTCACAAAAAGTTAAGGATCACTATGAGAAAACAGGTGCGCAATAAACTCCGTTCGCTCCTGTTATTTATTTCTCAGTCAAGCCAAATTGTTATGAATTCTTGTTCAGCTGTAAGTGGGCGATGTTGTGTTAGTGGAAACATTGCACGTGATTCTCTATTACTGAGCTTGGCAGCAAAAGAAAAAGCGGAAACTTGCGAAAAAGGACCTTGTTTTGGATCGTTCTGCATGAACACATTGCACAAGCCAGATGGAAAAACCATTATGCACGTGCAAGCACTGCTGTTTATGTGTGAGATGCTGTCTCTTGCTTGGCTTTATAAGAAGACATACCACCAGTATTAGGCCTGATTTGACAATGCCTCCACGACGAAAATTGAGCGAGTTGGATAGGGGACGAGCTGTTGCATGGTTCCAAGATGGTGTTCCCAAGCGAGAAGTGGCCAGGCGACTTCAGGTGTCCATCTCGGTCATTGTCAGACTGATTCAACGCTTCACAGCCACTGGGAGGGTCCATGAAAGACGCAGATCTGGTCGACCGAAGAAGACAACTCCACGTGAAGATCGTCTCATTGAACGACAAGCCCTGCAGACAAGAACAGCCTCTTCCAGCATCATTCGAAGGCAGCTGAGGGTGGCTACTAACATCAACATCAGCCAGCAGACCATACGGAACCGCCTTCATGGGTTTAACCTCCGTTCTCGTCGCCCAGCTGTACGGACACGCTTAACTCCAGCCCATAGGGCATCACGCCGCGCCTTCTGCAGACATCACGTGAGGTGCGACTGAGGGTCCGGAGGCGCCCAGGGGAACGCTTTATTGGCGCCACTGTCCAAGAACAGGTGGCCTTTGGTGGAGGTTCTGTAATTGTCTGGGGGGCCTTCAGCCTTCACCACAGAACAACCTTGTATTATGTACAGGGTAACCTGACTGGCCTCCGATACCGGGATGAGATCCTTCGACCGCTGGCTGAGCCTACACTGCAGCAGATGGGACCGCCGGCCGTCTACCAGGATGACAAATCTCGCCCCCACAAGGCAAGGTTGGTCAACGACTTCCTGCAACAGTCTAGAGTCAACAGAATGGAGTGGCCAGCATGCAGTCCCGATCGCAACCCGATTAAGAACCTCTGGGATGAACTGGATCGCAAAGTGAGGAGCAACCAACCCCCTCCCAAGGATGCCCAGCACCTCTACCAGATGCTGCATGCTGAGTGGCAGGCGCTTCCACAGAGGATCATCACCACCCTGGTCAACTCCATGAGGACTCGCTGCGTTGAGTG
>CM065710.1:3213243-3236432 GCA_017654935.2 Phymorhynchus buccinoides
AAGATCTTACCAGGTTCCCCAAAAGCCTGAACATCAAGGTTGTTGCACCAAGCGCTTGCACAGATACCTCGTAGTGAGCCAAGGAAGGGAAGAGACGTTGCTTTAGCATGTAATGTTAAAGTGGCCTGTGACACTCAAGAGCCTCAATAGCTTAGTGGTTCAGGTCATTGACCTCTAACTCGAAGGTCACAGGTTCAATTCCCAGCATGGGCACAAATTTTTTTTCTCGTTTTGCTTGTTCTTATTCTTCTTTTGTAATGCAGCTGCGAGTGAGCCTTGAAGGCTTTGCCTTTCTTGTGACATTTGCGAGGCATGCTACACGTGAAACTGTACTGTCTAAATAAATCTGATGAAATCCTATTAATTATCTTCACTATATTTGTACACGAATCTGATGAAATATCTGTACTTTCTGTATCGGACATTTGATTGGATTCCTGTAGTGGTGGTCTACGTGAGCATAGTGAATGAAAAATAGTAGAATTATTTTTAGACGGAAGTATTTTCACGTGATTCATGACTCACAGACATCGTCGCAATCGGATCGTAGCGAGGTCAAGTTGTATGTAGTGTGGCTGGCCCATTAACCCTTTCACCGCCAGCCATATTTCAGCCAAAAATTTCCATTAAATTTACCTGGGTAGAGAACAAAATCCATCTGCAGTATTGGGGATTCTTCTGTGACATACATAAAATAAGGTCTATCCTTACTTCCCAAAACTAAGACAATAGGGTCTTTGGATAATAAACCCCCAATTTGATGCCTTTTAGTGACATAGGTGTTAAATCACTGTGGTGCTAAAATGCGAACGTTGGCGGTGAAAGGGTTAAAGACCCACCACGTCGCGTGTCAAAATCATGGTTTTCACGTGGTTTCCCGCTTATAGCTGGTAAGGAATCTTAAGACATCTTCCAAGCATAAGAGGGAATGTGACACGTGACGTGGGAGGTCTTTAAGAACCTTCATGGGCTTGAGAATGGGGATGTGCCCTCGGCAAGGCATCTACACAGTAAACAAATACAATGCTTGAAACTCTTTTTAGCCCAGATTTTTAAAATAGCAGTTTCTTATGCTATCTGAAAGCCACAGCTGGTTGCGACTGGCAAAGTACACATCACTGAATAAACACCAGAAATGTCAAGCGAAAAAAATAAAACTACCAACAGTTTTTGTTTGTTCTTCTTCTTGTTATTGGTATTTGTCTTTTTTTTGCTTGACATTTGTGGGGGGTTTTCCCCCTCAGTAATGTGTACTTTGCCAGTCACAACCAACTGTGAGAAATACCAATAATACCAATAACAACAACAAAAAATGATGTTGGTATTTTTCTTTTTTTTCTTTGTTAAAAATCTCAAAAGTAATCTTTTTCCACAAGGAGATAACAGACTTGGGGAAAAAATATTACTTTTGATATTTTTAACACATACACACACACACACACACGCGTGCGCACGCACACACACACACACACACACAAGACACAGAGTAAAACCACACACACATAACAATATTTGTTCATAATTTTCCAATAGTTATAACATTGAATAAATCCTTTAAACCACATTCACTACTACATCAGCCAATCACCAGACTTATAACATTTCATGAAAATAATACAAAATCTATATATCTCAACTGGGCAGAGAAAGAATATACCTGTGTTGCTTGCTCGCTAAACAACAACAAAAAGTGTCGGAAAATTGTAATAACTAGAATAACAATATTTTCAAACATATGTACAAAAACAAACAAATAAATAACATGAACATCTCTTAAAAGACCCACCAGACCATGTGTCAAAATCACGGGTTTTTCACGTGTTTTCCCTATTATAGCTGCTAAGAAATCTGGTTTTGATCAGGTTTGACTCCAATATAAATGTCCCCAAATTGAAAACGAAACATCATTTGAAAGAGCAGCCTCAATTTGAAAGTTGGGAACATTTGTATGTGGGTCACAGCTACCCAGAAAAAAACCAAGGGACTTAACCGTGGTGCTTCAGTGCGTCTTTAAAGAGATTCACCCTGCTGTCGTTTTTGATCAACTGAAAAGTAACAAATGCATCTTTTTTTTTTTTAGCCAGACTGATGTTACTATTTTTATAACCTACTGTACATATTGATATTGAACACCCTGGTAGGATCAACAATAATTAATAATAATTAATAATGCTTATATAGCGCATAATCTTGCGCTTTTCACTCACCATTCGTACAAACATTTCTAACAGACTGGTTCATGTATCCTCACCATACATCTCTATGAAATTAGAGAATTAGAGAATGCATTGCATATAATAATCATAACACAACCCCACCCCAACCATCCCTCCTCAGTCTAACAGCAGCATCTCTGGACAGATACGCCTTAACTCTAAGAAAGATGCATGACAAACACTAGATACTTGCTCCTGCATCGACATGGTCTAATACCGAATAATAAGCATTGACTGTCCCTTATTCTGGGGGAAAGAAAGCCTGAAGTGCTTGCAATTACAGAACAAATATAGACATATGTGACCCAGCACCACGAAAGGGACATTAAGTCACTGGGCTAGTTTCTCACAACTGGCTTGCAAAGTCAAAAATCTCATTTTTTGTCAAACTTGAGTTATGGGTATTTTTGTGTTCTCTAGCATCTTAACTTTCATATTTATAACGAATAATATTTAATGTGGTCTCTAAATGGTCTTATAAGTGTTTTAAAACGAGAAGGTCAATGCATTTTCTACAGCTAGGCTAGACTTTAGATTGTGTTTTTCTCAAAATGGCCGACGCTCACCCTACTAACTTTAAATCCTCATAACTCTAGAACCAGGCATGGGAATTAGAGAAGACAAAAAAGACTGAAAATTGGGGTCTGGAAGCAGGCATAGGAACAAGGAATAAAAAAAACAACTGAAAACCGTGTGTGTTGGGATACAGCCCCCAGAAAATGAAGCTTCTTCTGTTATCTAAGCCTTAAAAACAGTATTAGAGATAAGACTGATATATTTAGTTCATTTTGCATTCATTTATAACCAATAACTTAAGTTTTACTCATTGGGCTTCTTTTTTTTTATCTCATAAATGTCCTCTTGGACCATCAAAAAAAGCTGAAACTTGCAAAAAAAGACTGAAGAGGACCATCAAAAAAGCTGAAATCAGCCAAAAGACTGACAATTCCCATGCCTGTAGAACGAAAAAATATACAAGAATGTTTTTTGTATTATCAGAAAGAGGATGGTCAGAAGTTTTCAAATGTATAATTTTCTCAGAATGGTCAGTTTGATACTTAATGTCCCTTTCGTGGTGCTGGGTCACATATATAAATGCAACAATATTAAAAAGTACTTTCCCTCTGTCACATACTACAGTAAAACAACGTACTACAGTAAAACAACGTACTACAGTAAAACAACGTATTACAGTAAAACAACGTACTACAGTAAAACAACGTATTACAGTAAAACAACGTACTACAGTAAAACAACGTATTACAGTAAAACAACGTACTACAGTAAAACAACAACAAAATGTCAAATATTCTCATGTAGAAACAATCCATTATTTCTGTCCTCTCTCTCTGTCTGTCTGTCTGTCTCTCTGTCTGTCTGTCTCTCTCTGTCTGTCTGTCTCTCTCTGTCTGTCTGTCTGTCTGTCTGTCTGTCTGTCTGTCTCTCTGTCTGTCTGTCTGTCTGTCTCTGTCTGTCTGTCTCTCTGTCTGTCCTGTCTCTCTGTCTGTCTGTCTGTCTCTGTCTGTCTGTCTGTCTGTCTGTCTGTCTGTCTGTCTCTGTCTGTCTGTCTGTCTGTCTGTCTGTCTGTCTGTCTGTCTGTCTGTCTGTCTGTCTGTCTGTCTCTCTGTCTCTCTGTCTGTCTGTCTGTCTGTCTTGACTCTAATAAACAACATACATTACAACATGCATTTTTGAAAGTAACATTCTCCCCCGTGTGGGGATACCGGGGGGTCTTTTTGCATCAATAGTTCCCCCACCTTCTGGAAGTTCTGTGCCTGTAACTTCCTCTAATCTGTCACTCTCTGACTCTGCTTTTTCCCTTTTACAAAAATCATATAAAATTGAAAGCTCTTTGATTATTAAGAACTGTTTTTTTGTTATTGTTTTTTTAAGTCAAAATAACCATAGACTGCCACGAACGTATCACGTACTGACCTGATGACATCACTGATGATGTCATCAGATGAAGAGGAATAACCCTGATATGCTGGCTTTCGCTCTAACATAGTCAAGAGAGTTACATCCCCAGACCATTTTGCCAGATTGGCTCTATCAGTTGTCTTTTTCATGGCATGATTTGCCCAATCATTTTTTTCTTTAATTTTCTCTGGCAGTCAAGGGGTTAATGTCCCTTTCATGGTGGGTCACATATAAGGAGAGATGTTTTCAAGAAAAAAACATTATTGTCCAAAATTAGCTCAACAACAAAAATACTGTTCGAAGTTCAAACTGACTGCTCTTTATGACAACAATGCTCTACATCTTTGATAAACAGCACATTTATACTAATATACATTTTGAACTAAGCATAATTCTTTTCCAAATTCCAAACAGACAACTGCTACGATTCAAACTTTATCCCAACTCAGACATTCATTTCTTGTGTGTGTGTGTGTGTGTGTGTGTGTGTGTGTGTGCGTGCGTACGTGCATGCGTATGTGTGTGTGTGCATGTCAAGTCAAAATGATCTTTATTGATGAATAAGGAATAAGCTAAACAAAACTTTTTCCATCTTGTCATGCGTGTGTGTGTGTGTGTGTGTGTGTGTGTGTGTGTGTGTGTGTGTGTGTGTCCATGCAATAGCAGTGCACGTATAAATGTGCAAGTCTTTCCAAAACTTGCACACAAAAAGCGAAGATAAGCCGCTTTGACCAGACAAAAACACAACAGAAATCTCATCGCTTATAATAAAGACACTGAGAAAACCACAACCTCATGGATCTATAGGCGTATAATCATTCTTCTTCTTCTTCGTTCGCTCAGACAGTTTCCTGTCATATGAGCGTGGATGCGTCATGCTGCCGTTATGCGCCTAACTAAGAAAACAGTTCGGCCCAGCATGTTCGACTTCGGCTGAAGAAATCTTTGTAAGAATTTAATTTTAAAAAAAGGCAGGAGAATGGACCAGTGAGATAGAAAGATAGCAGATGACAGTAAGCAAAGGGACTATTTCTCACTTAGGCGCATAACGGCAGCATGACGCATCTGCACTTATAATTGACAGGAACCTGTCTGAGCGATCGAAGAAGAAGAAGAGGAAGTTACAAGCACAGAACTTCCAGAAGGTGGGGGAATTATTTGTACAAAAGACCCCCCGGTATCCCCACAGGGGGCGTATAATCATCATCATCATAATAGACGATTTTCGAAAAAAAAAAATAGGGGAGAGCACTTCGTGAAAATTAGAGTTGCTTACCTCCATTACTCGGTCAAATACCATTGCGACAATGCAACAATGGCGTCGAAGCTTGAAACCGCAGGATGCGAGTCAGCGACTTGCAAACATTTTTTTTTTTTTTTAAATAAGGGGTGACCAGTTGCTAATAAAGTGATAGAACTTGCAAACTGTGACGTAAAAATATAAATGACATCAAATTTAGAATGACGCACTGCGTTCTACATGCTGTGTGTCTCCTCAAACACAAGAAGTGAGGGATGGGGATGGTAGAGTAACTCCCCCTGTTTGACCGATTGAATTAGGCAAGATCACTCCCACACACCATGAAATTACTCCCCTTAAATATTTCCAAACAATTCCTATGACGACGATGATTGTGCTGCAGTCTTGTGGAGCAGAGCCGGGTTGCTATGGAGGTACTCCTCCAGCATGCCTTGCTGGGAGGCAAAGAACTCCTTGGCCATCCCGCACGTGGCGTTCACGCACAGAGGGCAGCGCAGGGAGAGCTGGGGGGAGGACGCCTTGCCGGAGTCCAGGTGAGTTTTCACGATGTCAGCTAGGGCCTGCAATTAACGCAGCACAGACATTTCAGTCATTAACTCATTCCATGCTGGCCAGTTGCTTCCCCTAGCAAATGTTCTATACTGGCCGATTTGCATAGGTTACCAAAAAAATATTTTCTAAATAATGGTAACAGATACAAACGTGAAATTTTGGCAATATGTACACAATATACAGGACTAACACCTGCAACAGTTTCAAAGCATCCACTGTTTTAGTTTTGATTTGTGATATTTTAAAATAAATGCATGTTTTGTCAAGCCTAGCATACTCATAGAGCAAAAATATAAGGATACCCCCCTCATTTACATACTAAGGTCCCGAAATAGATCCTACAACCAGCCAGTCAGTGTCGAGGCATGAATGAAACGTAGTAGTAGCCCTCTGAGCCACTTTGAAGCATGCATGACTGTTAACCTATGAACTATGAGTTTTTAAAGTTCACATGCGATATCCCGTTACCTTAGTAACGAGGCGTTGCGCATGCCCGGCGACGAAAGCGCAGGTTAGTATAGAAAGAGTTAACCCTTTCACCGCCAGCCATATTTCAGTACAAACAAATATCGTCAAACTTTTGTTTTCTGCAATCTTGGGGATTCCTCTGTGACATGTATAACATTAGGCCTATCCTTACCTCCCAAAATTAAGAAAATAATACGGTCTTGGAATAACAGGCCCTGATCTGATGCCTTTTAGTGACATGGGTGTTAAACCATTGTGGTGCATAAATGCGACATTGGCAGTGAAAGCTGGGGGGAACATGGCTTGCTAAAGTCCAGGTGATGTTTTACGATGTCTACTAGGGCCTGCAATTAATAATAACAACAATAATTTTATTTCATATAGCGCTAAAATCCATACAGTAGTATGCTCGGTGCGCTTTACAAAAGCAACATTAAAATCAACAAGATAGTCATACTACTAGCATTCCAGTGCAAAGAAATAAAGTGACGAAAACAACATGATTCTCACTCACACAGACATCCACCCTCATTCACCAGCACTGTCACTCTCTGATAACACCTCACCCTCACAGAAACTAATGAAAATGTCAACAAGCAGCAGGAAGGAATGCACCAATACATGCGTACACACGGCCCACTCACTCACTCACTCTCTCTCTCTCTCTATCTCTCTCACATTATACAGGATCCCTGATAAAAAAATTATATCATTTAAGCGACACACTTTACGTAACATGAATATAAACATTCTGGACACAACAAAATCTAACAATATAAAAAAGAAAAATACTAAATTTGTACACTAAATGATCATATTATAACACTAAACATACACACACACGCACACACTCAGTGTATTTCCTCCTCACCTCTAGAAACACAGGGTTGTCGTTGAGGGAAGCTGCTCTTCTGATGTTCTTCACCCCAACCTGATCGCACACACACAGTTCATAAACATAAGGTAAACGGCCGAACGCCCGCATTGAAACCGTAAATATTTCAAATTTTATTCATTATTTATCTCATACACCCAGCCACAGACTGAACTGTACAACTCCCTAGCTACAAGTTGGACAATTAATCACAATTAAAACAATTCACCTTAAAACAAAATGCTGATTTGTGCAGGCGAATAACTTAGAAAATGGGTAAAAAGGAGATAGTAGGGGAGATAACGAGAAAAGGGAAGAGAGGCGAGAAGGGAGGAAGAGGGGAGGGGGGGGGGGAGAGATGGAAAAGATAGAGAGACAGGTACACTGAGGGACAGACACAGGGAGAGTGAGGGGGAGACTGGAGGAGAGTGAGGGGGAGACTGGAGGAGAGTGAGGGGGAGACTGGAGAGAGAAAGACGGAGAGAGAAGAAGGAGAGAGAGAGAGAGAGAGAGAGAGAGAGAGAGAGAGAGAGAGAGAGAGAGAGAGAGAGAGAGAGAGAGAGAGAGAGAGAGAGAGAAGGAAAAGATAGAGACAGGTACACTGAGGGACAGACACAGGGAGAGTGAGGGGGAGACTGGAGGAGAGTGAGGGGGAGACTGGAGAGAGAAAGACGGAGAGAGGAAGGAAGAGAGAAGGAGAGAGAGAGAGAGAGGGAGAGAGAGAGAGAGAGGGAGAGAGAGGGAAAAGAGAGAGAGATGGAAAGGAGAGAGACAGACAGGTACACTGAGGGACAGACACAGGGAGAGTGAGGGGGAGACTGGAGATAGAAAGAAGGAGAGGGAAGGAAGAGAGAGGGAGAGAGAGGGAGAGAGAGGGAGAGAGAGGGAGAGAGAGGGAGAAAGAGGGATATATAGCAAAAGATAACAGCCGCACAGCCAGGCTTCCCACTCCACACATTTTAAAGTACTATTATACTATTATATGTTACTATACATATATATAGAGAGAGAGACAGAGAGAAAGAGAGAGAGAGAGAGAGAGATATGCATAGAGACGGAAACAAACATAGACAACAGACAGGGAGACACAAAAAAAATTAATATAATTGATAGGAAACTCTCTGAGCGATCGAAGAAGAAGAAGAAGAAAACAAAATCTGAATTTTGTGTCAAGTTTGGTGGGTACGCCTTATAATAATAATAATAATAATAATAATAATAATGAGCATTTATATGCGTTTATTCTTAAACAAGCCCTAAGCGCTTACAATAATAAACAAATAAATGAATAACCCCCCACCCACATGCCCCAAAAAGTAGTAGAAAATATGAGAATGTCAAAAATTGCTTCGCACACACGCACACACACACGCGCACACACACACACACGTGAGCGCATAAACGCGCGCACACAAACAACACACACACACACACACCACACCACATAACACACACAAACCACACACTGCACACAAACACACGCGTACCAAAAGAAAAGAGCAGGCTACGATCTGAAGAGAATGGTTGGCAGAACAGAGAAGAAGAGGGAGTTTGTTCCAAGTAGAGGGGGCCTGGAAAGAGAAGGAGCGTTCACCAAGAGTCCTGGTGCGGTAACGAGGGATCTGGAGGAGAGAAGTGTCAGAGGAGGAGCGTAACTGTCTAAGAGGTGTGTAAAGGTTCAGAAGATCAGTGAGATAAGAAGGAGCCAGACCATTCAGAGATTTGTAACAGAGCAGAGAGAGCTTTAGTCGATACGCTTTCCGACAGGAAGCAAGTGAAGAGATTCAAGCATAGGGGTAGAATGAGAGAATTTGGAGCACCTCAGTACAAGGCGAGCAGCATTGTTTTAAAAAAAATTCAGTTTAGCGAGAACAGTTTGTGGGCAGCCACAATCAGGTGCGCCTTGTAGTCCGTAAAATACAGTAGTACAATACAACACAATACAACACAATACAACACAATACAATACCTCAGCCCCCAGTTGCTGTGCATACTCCAGGTCCAGCTCAAACAGCGTCTCGATGTGGTCACTGGTGAAGGCAATACAATACAAAACAGTACAATACAATACAATGCAGTACAATACAACACAATACAGTACAATACAATACAGTCGACCCCCTCACGAACGGCCCTCTGAATTACGACCTCCCCTCTTTTACGACTGAAATATGAATGACGGATCGTTTTTCTTCTAAACTTGCCTCCTCATTTACGACTCCCCCTCTAACGCGTTTTGCGACCGTAAATCTTGTTGATTTTACGACCGATGCAACACATTCTGACAATTATCAGTCGCAAAAACGATGATATCTATCCTTCTCGGCCTCAGTTCGAGCCGACGCACAGCTGGGGTACCACTATTGTTAGGTCAATCTCGGTAAAAACGAACCGTTCTCATGCCGAAATTGAAGAATTTAATCAGCGGTATCACGATCTGACCACAAAATGTCACCACTTTTATGCACATGTGTCATCACTGAGCAGTTTATGATCAAAGTTTGAACTGAAACGGTCGCGATCGTGTCGATCATTACGAACTCTGTGCACACGTAGGCCTAAATGCGAAGTCAACTCCCAAGTTGAAACTAGGTGATCGGTCACACTCCATAAGTTGGAACTCAGTGAATGGTCTCACTTTACAAAAAATAAGTTGAAAAGCAGCTCCTTTCCGTTATCAAACTGATAAATCAGCGTTAGTGCGTGCACTGAAACACTCACGGAATGCAAACAACACACAAAATCCGACAAATGAAAGCAGCTGGCGCATTAGCGTTTGCCGTGATTTCGTATTTGCGGTGTGTGCGGCGCCATTTTGTCAGCCGAGTTGTATGCGCGGTAAAAGTTCCGTGTGTGCAAACTGTGATTGAAAATGAACTGCCAGAGCGTAAAATGGCGAAAATTAGGTCTGTACTGTTGTTATGTGTAGTTGGTGTGTGAGTGCAACACGGGCCGCGAGCACACTTTCTGTTTTAGCCCGTTTTCGTATATTAGCTAGACCGCGATGTTTCATTCAAGAATGACGGAGAAAGCATGTTTTAGTTTTAGTGTATGCATGTGCTGTGCGTCATATACGGTGTAATGAGTCACTGAGTGCATTGTTTTGGTCACCCCTGATTTAAGACCCCCCTCTTTTACGACCGATTTTTCCGCGATTTTTTGAAGGTCTTAAAAGAGGGGGTCGACTGTACAACAAAGTACAATGCAATACAGTACAATACAATACAATACAGTACAAAACTACAATACAATACAATACAATACAGCACAATACAGTACAATACAATACAACAAAGTACAATGCAATACAGTACAATACAGTATAATACAATACAATACAGCACAATACAGCACAATACAACAAAGTACAAAGCAATACAGCACAATATAACACAACACAACACAACACAATACCTCAGCCCCCAGATGCTGTGCATACTCCAGGTCCAGCTCATACAGCGTCTCGATGTGGTCACTGGTGAAGGCAATACAGCACAATACAATACAATACAATACAATACAATACCTCAGCCCCCAGATGCTGTGCATACTCCAGGTCCAGCTCATACAGCGTCTCGATGTGGTCACTGGTGAAAGCGATGGGAACTAGCAGGATGTTCTTCTTGTTCCTTGTCACCAGGCCCTTGATGGCTTCATCCGTCTGTGGGCTGAGCCAGGGAAGGGGGCCCACCTACGCACAAAAATGATATATGCTATAGTAAGAAATAGAATGGATAAATGCGAAATTCAGATCTAGTTAAGGACAAAAACCTCGTATCTTCGTTCTTTTCAAACTAAAAAAGAAAAATTAAGTAATTTTGACAAAATGCAGGACTAAACTCGCAATGTGAGTCCTTGATAAAGTTGTTTCAGGAAGGAAAGTACCAGAGTGGTTAAGACGTTCGCCCGCTGATTTCAATGCGCGACCACAACATGAGTGACACAGGTTCAAATCCCGGCCTACCTCGCCCTTTCTTTCTAGTTTGACAGGAAAATCAAACTGGAACGTCGAGTCCCTTGCACGGGGGACTTAAAGCTAGTCTGACCCATGCGCGCACACACACACAGAGATTATGTGCGAATCTACCTTGGACTGCCACACCAGGCGATAGGCGTGCGAGTTTCCCAGCTCCTCCATGACTCTCTGCACCGTAGCTCCCACTTCCAGAGGGTAGGGGTCGCCTCTGTTCACCACCTGATGTGCACATTTTGCACACTTAAGCTTCAATATTATTATTATATCATTATATTATAGATACACCTTCAGACCTGTTTACGCCTATTTTGCACATTTGTAATTTCCGAAACAAAAAAATAGTAATTTTGAAATAAAATAAAACGTAATCCAACGTGCGGCCGAATCTTTTTCTTCACAAAACCCTGAAGCTGCTGACGGGACCCAGAGATGCACCAGCCATGCCTACCCTATCAACACGAGAGCAGCCCTGACTTATGACTTAATGTATTCAAGTCTGTCTGTCTGTTCCTGGATGGCTGACAAGCCGCGTTACCATGATAGCGTTTGAACAGAGGCATGTAGGATGCTGGTATTTTGCATACAGGTAGGTGGTTAGAACACCAAGGGCATGTTCGAACACGGTCATTGGTCAAAGGTCAAAATCACTGGACCCGAAAATGCTGCTTGTGTGGCTGATGATCTAACGTGTCACGCTCTAGTCTTTTCATTGATTGTGGCTAGGGATAGAAAGAGACCTCACAAGTGGAATACCACAACAAAAACTTTCAAAACTTTAACTTTATTTTTCAAGGATAAAGATTTTAGGCAACGCCTAGTCTTCCAATCTGTCCTTGGTACATATACCAACATAGAATGCAAACATGGCAAGGCATGATATTACACATACAGATTTGAACATAAAGGTAGCAAAGCAGGTGATATTATGATAAAAGATAGCTTGAAATATGGATTTATAAAACTTGCATACGCACATGCATAATTGTTAATACTCGTGCGGGCATGCATGCGTGTAACCATACACGCACACACCCGCATGTGCGCGCACACGCAAGCATACATACACATAATACAGATGTAGAGTGGCACAGTGGTATCGCGTTCGCTTCGTGTCAAGTAAACCCGAGTTCGAACCTGGGTACAGGGGATTTTTTTTCCTCTCATTCTGCGCTAGGCCTTAACGGTCTGAACGTGGAGTCTTTCGGATGAGACGATAAACCGAGGTCCCGTGTGCCCATGCACTTAGCATACGTTAAACCCAGTGGCAACGAAAAAGTTGTCATTTGGTAAAAATTTACCCCCCCCCCCCCCCCCCCCCCCTCATCAGTGACAAAAATCGCATGCCAAAAAAATAAAATAATAAAAAATTGGGTGGCGCGCCTCTGGCTGCGACGCGCTCTCCAGGTGGGAGCAACCCGAATTTCACAGAGACGCCTCTGTGACTATAAAGTACCTAATACCTAATACCATACGCACAGAGATATGTTGAAGCATGTATAAAAGAACTATACATTATAGAACAGGGCAAACAAAAACATTCTAAGCCTAATGGATAAAACGCTTTAAACTGGTTTATGCTGGTGATGAGCGTTAACAAAAGGCATGAACTGAAAGGAGTCGAAACCAGGTGCAGTGGATGCGTTGTCAACGGTTACTTTACCTTCAAGGGGAGGGAATGCGCAGAGAAGAGGATAACCACGTCATCTCTATCCTCTTCGGGAAACAACGCCAGCTCTTGACGGATGTTGTCCGCAAACGCCTGCACAAACGCATTGCGAACCACTCATTGGGTTCCCCCGGGGGGATACCGGGGGGTCTTTCGTATAAATAGTTCCCCCACCTTCTGGAAGCCCTGTGCTTGTAACTTCCTCTAATCTGTCACTCAGTTTGACTCTGCCTTTTCCCTTTGCTTACTGTCATCTACTATCTTTCTGCCTTACAGGTCCATTCTCCTGCCCTTTTTTTCAAGAAACGCTTTCAAAAACATTTCCTCCAGCCGAAGTCGGACATGCTGGGCCCAATTATTTCTTAGTTAGGCGCATAACAGCAGCATGATGCATCTGTGCTCATAATTGACAGGAAACTGTCTGACCGATTGAAGAAGAAGAAGAAGACTCATCAGGTCTTTGGCTTAAATAGCATGTTTATTTTTGAATCTCACAAACAAAAATCAATATTCATTAGGGCAACAAGAAAAAGAAAAAAAGAAAAGAAAAAAGATAGGGCAACAAGAACTTATATAACGCCCTATTTTAACCCTTTAAGTCCTGAAGCTCTGTGCGCTCAGTCACCTCTGAAATCCTAGCCCAAGGACTCCGTACAAAAGGGGGGGTAGCGTCAGAAAAATAATAAAATAAAATATACCCTAGCAGTTTTTGTTGGTTTTTTTTGTTTTGAATGTGTTGCCGAGATGTCTGTCTGATTTGCAAAATGAATTTCAAGATGTTATGGGGATGCATGGCTCCACAAAAAAAATCTAAATGCCAAAGTGTAGTCGCAAACTGAATTCACTAGTCATTCACTGCCTACTTTTTGCAGACTGGTGAAGCCTAAGACGACTGAAATGGAAATGTAGATCAAAATCATTCACTTCCCCTTTCACTTCACGATCTTATAATTCCTATCTTTCACAAAAAAAGGAATTTTCATCGCTGTCATCACTCAGTGGATGCAATAACGACTCATCATCCATGATGCAAAAGTCGGGAAAATGCCGATGTCAGTAACACGACTTCAAAAATGTGCATCGATCGAACAAAAACAAGCTCGCTGCCAAAATAGGTCAGAGTACACTCCTTACTCATCACTTCGTGATCTCATAAGTCCTATCTTTCACAAAAATACGACTATTCATCGCTTTCCTCAGTCAATGGACGCCATAACTGATCGTCATCCATATTGGAAAAATCGCGAAAATGCCAAAGTCGGTCACTAATTTTCAAAAATTCATATCTTCCAAACCAATCGGCCTAGAAGCCATTGAAAGTAACAGGGCAGAAGTGTAATCTATTGTGAATGCGAGGCTGAAGCGCCCACGTGACTGCCATGTGACAGAAATAAAATGGAAGCGCCCAAACCGGCCCCGTGGAATCCGTACCTTCCCAAACATTCTCTGCATTTACGATCCAATTTTTTTCTGAACGTTCCCAAACGTTCACCGTATAAGAGGGTTAAAGAAAAAAAACCTCTCTCTCTCTCACTGTCTGCCTCTCTCTCACTGTCTGCCTCTCTCTCTCTCTCTCTCTCTCTCTCTCTCTCTCTCTTTATGTGTGTATGAGAGAGAGAGAGAGAGTATGCTTACAAATGTTTTTTGTTTCTTAAATTTGTTTTTCTTTTATCCAAGGACAGATTGTAAGAATAGGCATCGCCTAAAATCTTTATCCTTGTCAAATAAAGTTTTCCAGTGTCCAGTGTCCAGTGTCCAGTGTCTCTCTACTCCTGCTAACCTTGACCAGTCCAGGGTGCGTTGGCCAGCGGTCAATGACGCTCCACACGATGTTGTTGGACGCTCCCCGTTTGGCGTAGTGTCTGTAGATGGCGTTCAGACTGCTTCCTGTCGTGGAACAGCTATACTGGGGATACTGGGTGAAGGCAATCGCTCTCTCTACACCATCCCTGTACACACACACACACACCATGTCATTTTGCGTACGTTAAAGAAACCTGTGGCGCCTCTTTTGTAAATGCCGTTCAGACTTCTGCCTGTGGTGGAGCAGCTATACTGGGGATACTGGGTGAAGGCAATTGCTCTCTCTACTCCATCTCTGTACACACACCATGTCATTTCGCACACTTTAAAGAAACCTGTGGCGCCTCGTTTGGCGTAGTCTAGTGTCTGTAGATGGTGTTCAGACTGCTTCCTGTTGTGGAACAGCTATTATACTGGGGATACTGGGTGACGGCAATTGCTCTCTCTACTCCATCTCTGTACACACACCATGTCATTTCGCACACTTTAAAGAAACCTGTGGCGCCTCGTTTGGCGTAGTCTAGTGTCTGTAGATGGTGTTCAGACTGCTTCCTGTTGTGGAACAGCTGTACTGGGGATACTGGGTGAAGGCAATTGCTCTCTCTACTCCATCTCTGTACACACACACACATGCACACAAGCCATGTGACTTTGCGTACGTTAAAGAAACCTGTGGCGCCTCTTTTGTAAACGCCGTTCAGACTTATGTCTGCGGTGGAACAGCTATACTGGGGGTACCGGGTGAAGGCTACCGCCCTCTCTACATCATCCTCTGTGACTACAAAGTACCAAATACTAATACTCAAAAACCCCACTTACTCTTCCATCTGCTGTATGGTGTCCTCTGTCAGGGGATGAGCATAACGGAAACCGATGTAGAACTTGTGAGGAGCTGTCACAACACAACAGGTTGCATTACAGTTACACATTCGTTCGTTTCCAAGCACCACACATCTGGAACAATCTCCCTTTCTCTCTCCGCACCTCTCCATCTCTGTCTTCTTTCAAAACTGTCCTGAAGACGCACCTTTTCAGAAAATATCTCTGTTAATTTCTGTCTGTCCATCCACCGTGAGTCAACCCTGTAAAGAATTTTTTTTTTTTTTTTTTAATAATTCATGTTTTATGTAGGTATTTTAAATGTGAGTGGTGTGTTTGATCATAAAGTGAATTTTTTTAAAAATAATTTTAGGTACATGTATTTTGAATATCTTTTGTGTAAACTTTTTTCATGCAAAGTGCAGTGAGTCCTGCTGTGTCAGGAGAATAGTGCTATAGAAGATGTATTTATTATTATTATTATTATTATTACACTAAAATACAGACGATTGCATGGTGACCTGATATATACCGTACATATAACACTTTCCATAGTTCTGATTCCACAACCAAAAAAGTTTGTTCCAACTTTCTAACTATACAAAAACTAGAAATAATGAACTGAAAATACTAACTCGGTACAGCAGAACTAGTATAAGGAAACACTGTTTCTAACAGAATTAGTAACCTAGTAAGTGTGTTCTGGGCTTAGTAGGTGGTGTCCTGAACAGGTTCCACTGAACTCCACCGAAGTGACTCAGCAGCAGTGCAGTGTCTCCTCGGTTGGTTGCCTCCTGACGGCCTAACATAGATTCGCTCCCCTTGGACTGCTGGTCTCGGATTCTGCAACCTGAACAAGCCGGGGTGTGGCTGCGAATTGGGATTCGGAATGAGCGGCGTGGGAGCAACGCCACTGTACGACCCAGAAGATGGGACCAAAAAAAAGAAGAAAGAAAATTAGTAACCATTGGAATACCCTCCAAGACCACATTAAGCTAGCAATTAATCTTAACCAGTTTAAAAACCTCCTTGACAAATACACTACATTCACATAATTATAATATCAGTTTGATTGATACATACTCTAAAACCGTCATAGCCTTGCCAAGTAATAACAATAAAAGAAAATAATATGTGAGAGAGAGAGAGAGAGAGAGAGAGAGAGAGAGAGAGAGAGAGAGAGAGAGAGAGAGAGAGAGAGAGAGAGAGAGAGAGACAGAGATAGACAGACACAGACAGCGAGAGACACAGTCAGTCAGACATATGGAGGCAGACTGACCGGTGTGGGGGCTGATTTTATCCAGGATATCGACCATAGCCTGACCCTGCAGCTCCGTCCACTTCTTGATGGGAGAACCCCCACCGATCTTCGCGTACTGCTCGATGATCCGGGGCGTGCGCCGCTTGGCGATCACGGGGGCAAGTTGGCTGCCATCATTATAACAGTAATATTCACAAGATCCTGCGCGCACGTTAACCCTTTCATCTCCACTGTCGCCTCTTGGCACCACCACGATTTAACACCCATGTCACTAAAAGGCATCAAATTGGGGTCCATTATCCAAAGACCCAATTTTCTTAATTTTGGGAGGCAAGGATAGGCCTAATGTTATACATGTTACAGAATTTCTCAATATTGGAGAAAAGTTTTCATCTCTACCCAGTTAACCCTTTCACAGCCAATGTTACATTTTTGCACCACAATGGCTTAACACCCAAGTCACTAAAAGGCATCAAATTGGGGTCTATTATCCAAAGACCCTATTGTCTTAGTTTTTGGAAGTAAGGATAGACCTTATTTTATATATGTCACAGAACAATCCCCAATACGGCAGATGGGTGTTGTTCTCTACCCAGGTAAATTTAATGGAAATTTTTGGCTAAAAAATGGCTGGCGGTGAAAGGGTTAATCATCTTCAGTATTATCATCATCATCATCGTTGTCATCATCATCTTAATCATCTTCAGAACGGTCTATCTCAAAAGGAATAAAGAGCAGAGATGGGCAGTTCTGGCATTCACCCCTCGAAATGCTTATTGTAAAGGGTTTGAAAAATACAGTAGACACACAAAGATCTTGTTTGACAAATTTAAAAAAAAGGAAACTCGTTTTCTGGTAAAATTCAAAAACAGGAAATCATTGTATATCAGCAGGGTTCCCAGGTTTGGAACATGAAACGAAAAAAGGACATTTAAAGGACTTATAAGGACCTCAATAAAGATTGTAAAAGGACCTCCGCCAACCTGATTGTATGACATGTTCATGATAGAAAGAATGCCCGGATGCCAATTGTTGACCAAGAGCACAATTCCAATACGCATGGAATGAATCACTACGTCTTGATGCGGAAAGACTCACACAGCTTGTAATGAGTTGTCCACTCCGATCCGTGACACCGACAACTTTGCATACTGCCCTTTTTGGGGGGGAGAATTGTTTTTAAAGATGTTAGTCAGTTTCTTTATCACTTTTTGTCCTAATAAAACAGGACTTAACAGTACCTTTCAAAAATTAAAAGGACCTCTTGATGAATTAAAAGAACCTCTTGATGAATTAAAAGGACCTCTTGATGATTTAAAAGGACCTCTTGATGAATTAAAAGGACCTCTTGATGAAGGATCTACTTGCTGAAAAAAAGCACTTTTGTTCTGACCCACGCACTGCTAGGTGATTGGTATCGTAATCAACTTTAGTGGAGGGGAGTCAATTAGAAAGAGAGTATTCACCCTTTGTTCAATTTCGTTATCTCCTCTTGGCCTCACTATTTCATTCTTTACTTAAAAGGCCTGTTGACCCAAAACCAATTCACAAGGACTTAAAAGGATTTAGAAGGCGCCTGGGAACCCTGACCAGGAAAAGTTGCACGCATGGAAGATCGAGTGATTTGTGTCAAGGACACATACCTTTGTGCCGGCAAGGGGATGAGGTCTTTGTCCAGGAAAAGGCGCAGGAGAAAATCGTGCACGTCCTCCGCTTTTTCCGGCCCCCCCAGGTTCAGCATCATGATGCCTGTCTTGGGTCGTCTGCACGCCAACAACACTTTTGTGTTTAGCTCATTCGCATCGCAATGATTTTGAATTATTCAAAACACTCACAAATCAGCCCTGAAAGTGGCGAGTATTTTACTCACCTTGGCGAGTGAAAAACAAAATTGGCGAGTTTATAATTCACTTCACCCGCCAAATGCGAGTGGGCAAAAAACGATGTTCTTTCTCGCGCGAGATTCCTTTCCCAATCCAAGTTTTCCCACGCACCGGAAATACGATACGCAATTTGCGTGCTCGCCAGCCAGTGCATGTTCGAAATGAAACATTCTTCGGCTTCAACTTTAAGTTCAAAGGCATCGCAGCCTTCACCCAAAAAGGGTAGGAGTGAAACACAAACTTTTCTACCAAAATGGAAGAAAGAATTTTCATGGCTTCTCTTCGACGACAAGGCCAAAAACTTTTGGTTTGGCTGGTAAAAAAAAAAAGTTAGCTGGTGGACAACATTTTCCACTTTCAGGGCTACAAATCACTACAAACATACACACAAACAAAACATACATAAACAAAAGGAAAAAGGAAAGAAGATTACGGGTTTTTACTTCAGGTTTAGACATAGGGAAGTGGTGGATCAGACTTTTTATAGAAAAACTCTCCACACCGATTGGTTACCCCACAACAAACCACTACAAAAACAAAGTCAAAGGCAAAAGTGTGGTCTAAGGGACCAAAGCGAGTTTAAAAGTGACCAAGGTATGGTTTGCACACAGGCGTACTTCCCTTGAAGCAAATTCATCAAACTGACAAATCTATTAACTCCGGACATATATGGCCGGAACGACTTGAATGAGTTAAATCCTAAACCAGCTACCATTATTATCGGCGTAGATTTCCTGCAAATTTTGCAACTGATTTTGATCAAGATTTATCACCCTATAAATACTGTATGTTTTTGTTGTACAGCTATGAGCATTTACAGTTGGTTGGATGACTGTTGGCCATTTTAAGAAATCAGTCTAAAGTCTAGCCTATCCTAAGAAAATACATCAACCTACCAATTTTTTTGGAATATTTACAGACCATTTATTAATATTATGCTTTATCATAAGTTTAAGGATATGAAATATGTTAAAGAGCCCAATATGTCAATAATACCCATTACTCGAAATGAAAAAACAAGAAGACATTTTTGGCTTTGCAAGCCTGCTGTGAGAAACTAGCCCATCGACTTAATCTTAAATTACTTAATGTCCCTTTTGTGGTGCTAGGTCACATATGGCGCTAATTCTTGATCGAAATCAAATCAAAGTGCACACACATTAACATTCACAACACATTCAAATAAAAAATGCTATAATATATATAGAGAGAGATAAATAGGAAAATAACACACACACATTTGACATGAATAGTCTGAGAACAGAAATAGACATAAAAGCTGTTGTCGGTCAGTCTCTCTCTCTCTCTCTCTCTCTCTCTCTCTCTCTCTCTCTCTCTCTCTCTCTCTCTCTCTCTCTCTCTCTCTCACACACACACACACACACACACACACACACACACACACACACACACACACACACACACACACACACACACACACACACAGTGATGTACAGAGGATCGAAAAGTGATAGGACAAACTGTCCTGAGATAAGGCACCAAGAACAAATGTCTGTTTGGGGTTTCATCAGTTTGAAAAAAAGGGTAGGTAGGTACAAGGGTTTTTTTCCGTTTTTTTCAAACTTGTGTTCAGTCCATGTGTGTGAATATATTTATATATTTTAATAAAACAAAACAGTGTATACTTTTGCACTTATGATGTTTTAAGCTTCTGTTTGCTTGGTTACTTTGTGTTTTCTTTTCCTTTTTTTTCTTCTTTTTTTACCATTTGTCAAAAAAAAGTTTAGGGTCGGCGGCCAAAAACTAGGGTAGGTCGGAAAACAAGAAACCAATCTTTTTTTTTTTTTTGGGGGGGGGCCCTAAGAGAAGTCAATAGGACAGTGTCCTGGCTCTTGCAGAAATCAATAAGACAAAGTGTGCAGGTGTTAAAAACGTAATCAGACATTTGTCCTGACAGACACGAACACAATAGGGCATTTTCAATTTTAATAGGTCAATGGCATATCACCAGGGCTCCCAATCGTCCCGCAAAACAAGGGGTCCCAGGGTCTCCTTCACGTACAGCATAGAGGGTCCTAGAGGAGGGATAGAGGGTCCCAGTGGCATTACGAATGCTAAAAAGAATTTTTCTAGTGCATCCCTGGGACCACCTGCACATTCTTTTAGAGGGTCCTGTAGAATTTTAGTTCTTCATAGACCCCCAAATGGGGGTCCCTGGGAGCCCTGATCACACACACACACATACACACACACACACACACACACACACACACACTTTCTCTCCCGTGCAAACACACACACACACACACACACACACATGCTCACACACACACTCTCCCATCACTCCCCCCCCCCCTCCACATACACACACTTCTCCCCCTCCTCCAAACACAAACACACACTCTCTCTCTCTCTCTCTCTCCTCTCTCTCTCTCTCTCTCTCTCTTGCATATTTTGTTCAGCAACATACCCCCCCCCCCCCCCCCACACACACACACACACATACTTTGTCTGGGGGGAAGAAACTCTGGGGGTGGCAGCGCTGTGTTGTGGCCGGTGCTGACCCAGAGAAGACAGTGCACCCCGACAAGACGTGGACTGCACCCCCTGTCTGAACCACCCCCGCAGCAACCCTGCGCCCACGCCTGCACACAATACCAAGATGATAATAATAATAATAATAATAATGTAAATTTAGGACGCACTTACCTCCTGACAAAGCCTGGAGCTCAAGGCGTTTACAATGACAAATAGTCTATAGCTAAAAGTAGCAACAACAAAAAAGGCTTCATTAAAGCGTAAACATTGTTTTACTAAAACTTTTAGTAACCGAGTTGCTAACCTCTGGAATTTACTAACACCTAACCTGAAAAGAGCACCAACACTAAACACCTTCAAAAATCTCCATGACAAGGATGGAAATTTTAGCCAACTACTTTTCGAATATATGATGATTGAATTACAATCCCAATTTTAAAGGCATGCTTTAAGCAAACAAAACAGTGATCAATGAAGGGACGTTTATATACGTTTATATACTAACACAAGAAAATTTTCTTTCAGTAACAGAGTGGCACCCCTATGGAACAAATTACCTACTATTACTAATATGAAAAGTGCACTAAATACTAACTCTTTCAAAAATTTAACAACAGTTATTTTTGCTACATGGCATGGGTAAGAAAGGGAATATATTTTGTGCAGGATATATTGAAAGATAATGGGGAATTTTTAACTTATACTCATTAACTTATAGAGAATTTTCGCAGAAGTGGGGAATAACTGTAAATTTTCTTAACTATTTAGGCTGTATCCAATCTATTAAAAAATACATGGGACAAGAAATATAATAAGTGACAGCAAAGAAAAGAATGAAAATGCAAAAGCATTGCAAATAGTATGTAGTGTAAAGAAAGGAAGTAAAGCATACTATAATTTAATTTTAGGAAAAAATGAAATCTACGATATACATGCATTTATGAAGTGGGAACAGAAACTTGACAGTAATTGACTGGGAGAAAGTTTTGAAAAAAATAAAACAAATTAAAGAAATAAAATTGAGATGGTTTCAACTTAAAATATGTCATGGGATCCTAGTTACAAATAGTATTTTAAAAAGAATGAGAATAGTGGAAAATGAAGAATGTAATTTTTGCAATGAAGAAAAAGATACTATACAACATTATTTATGGTATTGTCAACATTCTCAAGAGTTCTGGATGAACTTGGAGAAAATATTAAACATAAATGTTTAAATTGTGAAAGGCTATCACTTAATGTTGAACTAGTTTTATTTGGTGAAGACTCTAAAACATTAACAGAACAAACTTTCGATCTGATATTACTAATAGCTAGATACTTTGTCTATATATGCAGAATACACAAAACAAAACCAACAACAAGGAACTTTCTACAGGAATTGAAAAAACAATATATTTTAGAAAAATTTACACATGCCATGGAAATGCGCATTGATGAATTCAACATAAAGTGGCTGCCCTACCTAAACTTGCTACCTAAGTAGGTCTAAGATTGTTTTGTTTTTTTGTGGGGGATTATTATTAATTTTTTTGTTTTTTGTTTTTGGTGGGGGTTTTTTAAATGTTGTTGTCTGTGTATGATTTGGCATAATATATAGTGTTTAGTCCACTACATTAATACTTACATTGGGGTATTCATGATTTGGCATAATATATAGTGTTTAGTCCACTACATTAATACTTACATTGGGGTATTTTCTTTCCTTTGTCATACTTGTGTAATTCTAGTTTCGAAATGTTCAGGTTGATCATAATCACACAAGCCCCTTTCTTATGTTCCCTTTGCTTTTTTTTGTGTTTTTGTGTTGTTTTTGTTTTTGTTTGTTTGTTTGTTTGTTGTTGTTTTGGGGGGGTTTTCCGTCTCTTTTTTTTCTTCTTCTTTTCTTTTCTTTTTTTTTTGTTCTTATATTATATATAAAACCCTTGTGAAGAGCTGGTTTTAGGATTGTAGATTCTAGAGGAGATTGATTTTCAATTGCTGCTAATGTA
>CM065710.1:3236932-3241932 GCA_017654935.2 Phymorhynchus buccinoides
TCTCTTGTTCAAGAACCGTTTCTGTCTCTCTCTCTCTTCTTCTTGGAGACCGTTTCTGCTAGTCAAGCAGTGGTGCACAACCCTTCTATCTCTCTTTTATCTCTTCTCTCTCTCTATAATCTCTCTCTCTCTCTCTCTCTCACTCTCTCCTCTATCTCTTTCTCTCTCTCATCTCTCTCTCCTCCCTCTTCTGTATCTCTCTCTCTCTGTCTCTCTCTTTCACTTGTCTCTTCTCTTTCTCTCGCTTCACTCTCTCTCTCTCGCTCTTTCTACCTCTCTCTCTCTCTCTCTCTTCTCTTCTCTCTTCCTCCAAAGCTAGCCAGGTCGTCTCTCTCTCTCTCTCTCTCTCTTCCTGTGTCCTATCCCCCTATTTCTCTTTCTCTCCCCCCCTTGTATTTTAAATACCCCCCTCATCTCTCTCTATCTCTTCTCCTTGCACACACACTATAACTTAGCCAAGTGACTTTTCTTTAAAAAGCATGTTTCCTTTAATCTCGGGGTTTTCTTTTACTCTCTCTCTCTCTCTCTCTCTCTCTCATCTCTCTCTCTCTCGTTAAATCTCTCTCTCGCTCTCTCTCTCGGGCTCCTGTTCTCGTTCTCTCTCTCTCGTCTCTCTCTCTCTTCTCTCATCTCTCTCTCTCTCTCTCTCTCTCTCTTTCTCTGAAATAAAAAAAAAATAGTAAAAAAAAAAAGTTTCTTCGCTAACTTTTATTATTTCTGCTTCTGCTCTTCCTACGTCACCAGGGGAAAACGGAGACTGCTTGTTTAACCCCTTCGCTGCCAAGGGCCACTCTGGGTTTTTTTTCAAGTCTGTTCAAATGGAGACATGGGAGGGTTAGGCATGAGAGAGAGAGAACACTGAACACTTAACACTCAAACACTTTATTTAACAAGGATGAAGATTTTAGGCAATGACCTATTCTTACAATCTGTGTCAGAGAGAGAGAGAGAGAGAGAGAGAAAGAAAAGAGAGAGAGAGAGAGAGAGAGAGAGAGAGAGAGAGAGAGAGAGGAATAGAGATGGGGAGAGAGAGAGAGAACAAGAACAACAACAAGAAACAATATTTGTAATATCTATCTATAGGCCACTGGCCCTTAGAAAGGCCAAAGTCATACATAGACACAACATTAGTTATACATGGTAAAGTATACTGGCACATTGGAACGTCAATGGAACCACAGATATCCATAAAGTTTGAAGACACGCAATGGGGCTTGATGTCCTAGAGCAATTTGACATTATGCTTTATCATCATTATTTTTTCTTTTGCGAATAGCATAAAACAGGAACAAAGAGAGTTTCCTGACTGTCGCTACAGATCCATGTTTTAAAACATTGGTGTACTGACCAGTTGCTCCACTTAGATATTTGCTTCTGATATCAGAGTACAAAGGGCATACATAAATAAAGTGACTTTCGTCTTCGATAGCATTGCATACAGGGCATAATTTGTTCAGATTTTCACTGAATGTTCTTCTAAATAACGATCCATTTATAGGTAGAACACCAACACGCAATTTTAACAGACAGTCTGGAAAACATCTATAGTCTAGAAAATGAAAGTATTGTTCAGGTTCAAATGATGTTTTAAACAGACAATATGTCGAGTAAGTATCATTATTCTATCACTGAGCTGTACCAGTCCTGCAAAAAGTGATCTGTCATTCTCTGTTTAAACAAGGAGATAAAAGAAATTTCACAACCCACTCCTTGGTTTAACCAAACGTAACTAAAACCCAAATTAAACAAAGTGTTTTTAACCATTGTTGCCCAGCACACTTTACCTTTTGCATCTATATTAACGAGCATTGAATACGCCTGGCGTGGAATTCGTGACATATCCATTTTAAGAAGTTTCAACCAATATTTAATACATCTGACAGCACTATTAATGTAAAGAGGGTATCGTCCAGTTTCTCCATACACAAACTTATTAGGTAATTTTAAAGGAACTCTAAGAAAGCGTTTACACGCAAAAGAATGTACCTTTTCAATGCTACTTAATCTATGTAGGCCCCACATTTCAGATGCATACAATAACACAGATTGAACTTGAGAATCAAAAATTTAAAGAAGCAATTCTTTGAAATGTCATCCAGTTTACTAATGCATTTAACACACTGTACACATGCTCTCCTGCCCTTCACCGCCAGAGCCTCAACACCTCTGTTCAGACTCATTTTAGTTGTAAAAACAAAGCCTAAATAATTATACTCGTTCACTAGTTCCAATGCTTTTTCACCTAAAGTCCATCTTTCATGTTTGCCTAAGAAGCCACCCTTACGAAAAACCATCACTTTAGTTTTATCTTCGTTAATATTAAGAAAAAGATTTTTACATGCGTTATGAAGAATGTTAATCTGATTTTGTAAGCCTCTGGCAGTGCATGACAGAAGAACAATGTCGTCAGCAAAAAGAAGGAGAAACAATTCAATCAAATCAGGCAGTAACTGAATGCCATGAATACCATTTTCATTCACAGCGAATGCTATTTCATTAATACAAATTGAAAAGAGAACTGGACTAAGTACACAACCTTGTCGTAAGCCTACTGGACAATCAAACAAATCAGTCAATTCATCCTTCACTCTTATACACGATAACATAGAATTATACATAGCCATTATTGCTTTCTTAAACTTTCCATGTATTTTAATCTTTGATAATATATCGAACAAGGGCTCACGTTGAACAGAATCAAAGGCTTTCCTTAGATCCACAAAACAGGCATAAAGCTTCCCACCCCTTTTGGAAAAACATTTCTCAACAATAGCATTCAACGTAAAGATATGGTCGAAAGTTGAATATCCTTTTCTAAACCCAGCCTGTGTTTCCGTCAATACATTAAAAGTCTCAACCAAGTTAATTAATCGTTTATTGAGGATAGTTGTATAACATTTACTAGTTAAAGTCAGTAAGGAAATTCCTCTGTAGTTCTCTGTTAATGTCTGATCACCTTTTTTAAAAATAGGGATAATTATTGCTTTCGACCATTCTTCTGGATAAATTCCGGTATCAATATGACCTCTAAACATCTTTGTCAAAAAAGGAACTGAAAAGTCACCAGATGTTTTCAACATTTCAGGCATAATTCCGTCAGGGGGGGGGGGGGGAGGGAGGAGAGAGAGAGGAGAGAGAGAGAGGAGAGAGAGAGAGGGAGGAGGAGGGGGGGAGGGGTGAGAGAGAGAGAGAGAGAGAGAGAGAGAGAGAGAAAGAGAGAGAGTGAAGAGAGAGAGAGAGTGAGAGAGAGAGAGAGAGAGAGAGAGAGATCGAGAGAGAGGAGAGAGAGAGAGAGGAGAGAAGAAGAAGAAGAAGAAGAAGAAGAAGAAGAAGAAGTAAGAAGAAGAAGAAGAAAGAAGAAAAAGAAAGAAAGAAAAGAAGAAGGAAGAAGAAAAAGTAAAGAAGAAGAAGACGAAGATGCAAATCCAAACCTAACAAGCGAAATAAGTTTGACGGGGGGGGGGGCGGGGGGGGGGGGGGGGGGGGGGGGGAGGGGGGGGGGGGGGGGGGGAGAGAGAGAGAGAAGTGGAGATATAATAATAATAATAATAATAATAATAATAATAATAATATAATAATAATAATAATACTAATAATAATAATAATAATAATAATAATAATAATAGTAACAAGTGCAACGCCGAGTGGCTGCAAAGTCCCCTCGCAGCATCGCCGAGCTACTCCGAAATCGGAATGTGTCGGTTTTACACATACATAAAAACGCATCAAAACAGCGCGTAACTACATAAAAACTCATCAAAACAGCACGAAACTGAATAGTTTTTTTATATATAGCCTTAGGGTTCGGACCCGTGATTTGAGCGCGCGCGATCATGCGCACACGAGTGCACAGAAAAATTCATGACAACTGTGTTATAGACCATTCATCAAGAAATGTGAAAAAAACACTGCATTGAAATGCATGCAAAACTTCGCGAGATATTAGCGATTATGTGTTTTGGGGTTTGAACCCCGTAACTGGCGCGACCTTGACCTTAATGTAAAACTAAATACATCAGTGGATAGATTGCATCTTGGCAAACTAGTACACCAAATTTGATGATGATAGACTGAATAGTTTTTGAGAAAAACGGACGAATAGCCCGACGGACGGAGGCACGCCGCCGGACGGACGGACACCGGGACGGACGGACGGACGGACGGACACCGGACGGACGGACCAGACAAAAACAATAGCTCCCCGATTCGAAGGTAAAAAGGTAAAAAAACCGAAGGTAAAAAAAGAAGAATTTTGACGCTTAACTCCCTTTGCAAGGAGCTCAAAGCGCTGAACAAAAGCCTAAACACTAACATACAGATAAACATACACATTAATGACAAGCCAAGAATAATCAACATGAAGACAAGTATCAATGAATATAAACATTAAAAATATTAATCTCTCTCGCCCTCCCCCCTCCCCCCCTCCCCCCCCCCTATCCCCACCCCCCCCCTATATAGTTGACAGAGAAACTCTCACTCTCTCTCTCTCTCTCTTCTCTCGTCTCTCTCTCTCTCTCTCTTCTTCGTCTCTCTCTCTCTCTCTCTCTCTATCTATCTATCTATCTCTATCGCTCTCTCTCTCTATCTCTCTCTCTATCTCTATCTCTCTATCTCTATCTCTCTCTCTCTCTATCTCTATCTCTCTCTCTCTCTCTCTCTCTCTCTCTCTATCTCTATCTCTCTCTCTCTCTCTCTCTCTCTATCTCTATCTCTCTCTCTCTCTCTCTCTCTCTCTCTCTCTCTCTCTCTCTCTCTCTCTCTCTCTATCTCTATCTATCTCTCTCTCTATCTCTCTCTCTCTATCTCTATCTCTAACTCTCTCTATCTCTCTCTCTATATATGTATCTCTCTCTATCGCTCGCTCTCTCTATCTCTATCTCTATCTATCTCTCTCTATCTCTCTCTCTCTCTCTCTCTCTCTATCTCTATCTCTATCTCTATCTCTCTCTCTCTCTCTCTCTCTCTCTCTCTCTCTCTCTCTCTCTCTCTCTCTCTCT
>CM065710.1:3251932-3256932 GCA_017654935.2 Phymorhynchus buccinoides
GGGCCCCGGTGGTGGTGGTGGTGGTGGGTGCATGTGAAGGTTCGGTTGGTTAACCGGCTTGAAGAGAATCTAAATTGACCCCTCCACCGCGAGACGAGAATTGTTGATAGCACCAACTGATTAAAAAAACAAACGAAAAAAAACAAAAAAACAAACAAATAGGTGATGAGGAAAAATGAAACGCTGGCGATAAAACGCAGAAAAGGGTGGTGGTGAGGTGGTGGTGGGGGGTGAGGGGGGGGGGGGCGAGGGGGGTATTGGGGGGGGGTGAGGGGGGGGGGCGAGGGGGTTATTGGGGGGGGTACATGGGAGAGGGTCCGTATTCGTTGGGGGGGGGTTGGGGGGAGATGGGTCTCCCCTTTTGTTCTTGGTGGGGATCACGGGGGGTGGTCTGGTCTACAAACGGTCACGGTGGGGTACAAAACATTTCAATTTGAATTCAATTATTTTTTTCATTGATGAAATACTTTTGATATGAATGTTATTATGCTTCATTTAACCTCCCATCCCACCACCTCCCTCTCCCCCACATGATACGGGCATCGAGGCCTATTCATTAAAATGTTCGACTTCGACTTCGACTACTTCAACATACAGATTTTAATGTCACTTTTTTTTTCTCTCTACCCGTTAATACCAGGCTATCAAAGATTCACTTGTTGAGGTCAATTGAAATGTCCTATACAAAACTGGCAATCACCCGTCTCCACTCCCCCCCCCCCACACACACACACACACACACTCCCTCAACCCCTCTTCTTTCGTATCTGTTCAATTCAGCATCAAGGTTTTGATTCCACTCATCACGTTTGTTTTTGTTGTGCCTTTAATGCAAACCATCAATCAGTTTCTTTTTTTCTTTTCTTTTTTGCTAAGGTCAATTACAAATTGCCCTTGAGCTGTCATTCATTGCTGGGGTCAATTAAAGCTTCCTCTTGTGCATGGTGTTGGCAACAATGTCCTCTCTCCTTGCCCCCCCCCCCCCCCCTCAACCCACGCCCCCCAACGACCCCCAATCCGTTCACCCTTCCCCCTTTCCAACTCTCTGTCTGTTTACGTCATCATCAAGACTTTCAATTTCACTCATTCACAATATTGTTTTTTTTTGTTTTTTGTGTCATCGGTTTTCAATGGCAGGCCATCAAAGATTCGGTTGTTGAGGTCAATTAAAATGTCCTAAACAAACTCCAATTACCCGTTTCCACTTTCGCCTCCCTCCCTCCCCCCCCCCCCCCCCCCCTTCTTCTTCATGTCTGTTTAATTTAACATGACGACGATTTTGATTTTACTCATCCCAACATGATTGTGTTGTTGTTTTGCCTTGAATGCATACCAGCAATGTTGTTGTTTTGTTTTTTTGGAGTTAAGGTCATTTACATTACAATTTCCCCTTGAGCTGTCATTTATTGCTAGCGGTCAATTATAGCTTCCTATTGAGCCTGGCATTGGTAAACACTTCCTCTCTCTCCTTGCCAAACATCCCCCTCCCTCCCTCCCTCCCCCAACCTCATCGTTCTCCACCCCCACCCTTCCTTTCCAACTGTCTGTCTGTTTACTTCAACATCAAAACTTATTTCACTCACCCACATTTTCATTAGTCCCCGAGCCGAAGGTTCGGGGAGCTATTGTTTTTGTCTGGTCCGTCCGTCCGTCCGTCCGGAGTCACACTCCGTCCGGCGTGCGTCCGTCCGTCCGGCTATTCGTCCGTTTTTCTCAAAAACTATTCAGTCTATCATCATCAAATTTGGTATACTAGTTTGCCAAGATGCAAGCTATCCACTGATGTATTTAGTTTTACATTAAGGTCAAGGTCGCGCCAGTTACGGGGTTCAAACCCCGAAACACATAATCGCTAATATCTCGCGAAGTTTTGCATGTATTTTAATGCAGTTTTTTTCACAATATTTCTTGATGAATGGTCTATAACACAGTTGTCATGATTTTTTCTGTGCGCGCGTGTGCGCATGATCGCGCGCGCTCAAACCACGGGTCCGAAACCCAACGCTATATATATAAAACTATTCAGTTACGTGCTGTTTTGGTGCCTTTTTATGTAGTTACGTGCTGTTGTGATGCGTTTTTATGTATGTGTACACGACACATTCCGATTTCGGAGTAGCTCGGCGATGCTGCGAGGGGACTTTGCAGCCGCTCGGCGTTGCACTTGTTTTCTAGTTGTGACCCAGAACCACGAAAGAGACATTAAGTGTCAAAATGACCACTCTCAGACAATGGTCCAGTTAACAACTTCAGACAATTCTCTTTCAAATGATATAAGAACCATTCTTTTCAACCAATCAACACCACCAAATCTCCACCAATAAAATCAATCCTTGCATCTCGCCATGAAGAAGTTGTTGACGTCTGTTTCAATTCGTCGCTATTTTCTAACTCAGATCACTACCAATCCCATCAAACAACACCACAAAATCTCCACCAATTAAATCAATCCTTACATCTTGCCATGAAGAATACGTTGTCTGTTTCAAATTGTCGCTATTTTCTAACAAATCCACCGTCCACGAATCTGATAAAATAATAAAATGATCTGTATTTTTGTTGTATTTGCCTTGTGTCTTGCGGTCTACGTGGTGTATACTGAACGAAAATAGAGGAATTGTTATTTTCAGACTGAAGTATTTCACGTGAATCATGACTCACAGACATCGTCACAATCGTACCGCGTTTGGATTGAATCGTAGGCAGTGTAACGGGCCCTTTATTTGGAAATTTTAATTGACTTCATCAACTCAATCTTTGATAGCCTGGTATTAACAAATGTCTCAAATTCGGTGGCTTTGCATGCCCTGCTCTCATGGTGACCTCAGTTTCGGTTTCCAATCCAGTCTATGTCTTGGTGCGTTCGGGTCAAAGTCATGGGGATCAGTGTTTTCTGGGGAGCTGTCGGTGGACGGTCGTGGTGGCGCCCTCGGAGGAGGACCTCACTCACGCTGGCTCCGCGACTAAGAGAATAGTGTCGTCAGTAGGGGGCTTAGTAGGTGGTGTCCTGAACAGGCTCCACTGAACTCCACTGAAGTGACTCAGCAGAAGTGCAGTGTCTCCTCGGTTGGTTGCCTCCTGACGGCCTAACATAGATTCTCTCCCCTTGGACTGCTGGTCTCGGTTTCTGCGACTTGAACAAACCCGGGTGTAGCTGCGAATTGGGATTCGGAACGAGCGGCGTGGGAGCAACGCCACTGTACAGCCCAGAAGATGGGACAGCAAAAAAAAAAAAAAAAAAAAAAAAATGTGACCCAGCACCACGAAAGGGACATGCCTCACAAATGTTCAAAATCGGATCGTAGTGAATCGAATCGTATGCAGTGTTGTGTGTCCGGCCCTTAATCTGGCGATCACCCCTCCCCCCCCCCTCCCACCTTTACTCCCCCCCCCCCCTCTCTGTCTGTATAGTTCAACATCAAGACGTTAATTTGATTTGACTCGTCACAACCTTTTGTACTAAGTTTCACTGGTGTCCTCGCTGCATTCAGCCGATACATTCCGATTTCGGAGGAGCTCAAAGGAGAACATTATAATTATGGAAGATTTGTTTGTTGTTGTTGAAAAAAGGCAGGAGAATGGGCCGGCCAAAAAGTCAGAAAGATATTAGATAATCGAAAGCAAAGGGAAAAGGCAGAGTCAACGAGAGTGACAGATTAAAGGAAGTTACAAGCACAGAACTTCCAGAAGGTGGGGGAACTATTTGTACGAAAGACCCCCCGGTATCCCCACAGGGGGGCAATTCTACTGTCTAAATGAATCTGATGAAATAATATATATTTGTTTTGTATCAGACATTTGATATGATTAGTATAGCAGTGTCTATTTGAGTCTGCGACAGGAAGCCAGTGCAAAGAACGGAGAAGAGGGCTAACATGATGGAACTTTTTCTTCCCTAAGGACAAGACGAGCAGCTGTGTTTTGAATACGCTGGAGACAAGATAGACAAGACACCCCCCCCCCCCCCCCCCCCCCACCCCCCCCCCCCCCCCCCCCCCCCAACCCCCCCCCCCCCCCCCCCTTCTTTTTGTGCTGTTCTTTCTGGTTACTTCAATGTCAAACTTTCCAGTTCACATACTCGCAACAATTGTCTCTCTTTTACTGTTGATAAATGCTATCATCATTTTTTAAATATTATTCTTGCTAGGGTTCATTAAGATGTCCCCTTGATCCGGTCTAGCCAACTACGGCAAGTGTCCATCTGTCTGTCTGTCTGTCCGTCTGTCAGACCAAAAGTGATAATTTCCAAAGATCATCAGTCTGTCAGACCAAAAGTGATAATTACCAAAGATCATCCGTCACCCTCCATCCGTGTCTAGCATAGACAATCCATTCCTTGGGCTGTCAAAACCCATGACAAATAGGTCCATCACTGTGTTGGTGTCATTCAGAAGTATGTAATGATGGAGAGAGAGAGAGAGGGTGGGGGTGAGATGGAGAGAGAGAGAGAGAGAGAGAGAGAGAGAGAGAGAGAGAGAGAGAGAGAGAGAGAGAGAGAGAGAGAGAGAGAGAGAGAGAGAGAGATAGAGCGAAAGAAAGAGAGAGAGAGCGAGAGAGAGAACAATGAACAATAAACAACGATTTAATGAACGGGACCATTTGCCCATGTCAAACGGAAGAGTGGGGTAGGGACGAGAGAGAGAGAGAGTAGGAGAGAGAGAGAGAGAGAGAGAGAGAGAGAGAGAGAGAGAGAGAGAGAGAGAGAGACAGACAGACAGACAGACAGATAGACAGACACTGGGAGAGACAGACAGACATAACAGATAGACAGAAGACACAGAGCTACGCACGCGCACATGCACACATGCATACACCCATTCACTCACACACGCATGCACACACAATACTCACATAAATACACACATGCATACCAACAGACGCACGCACGCGCACACACACCAACACACACACACACACACACACAACACACACAACACACACACACACACACACACACACACACACACACACACACACACACACACACACACACACACACA
>CM065710.1:3276932-3281932 GCA_017654935.2 Phymorhynchus buccinoides
GTTGGTCTAAACTCAGGCGGCCATTAGATAAGAGAAGGCACCTTCTCTTTCAATGAAAGAAGTTGACTTCCAGCACCTCCGCCAAGGAGGAATCGCCGATTTGACGGTTTGATTTCTGGGAAACCAGAGCAAAGTGAATGTTGCGATCTCTTGTAAAGGCTGTTTTCCTGGGGATCTCGACGTGTTTCTTGCAAAACACTCATCCATCAGGGTGCCCCTTTAACCCCTTCAGGACTTCACTGCCTTAGGTAAACTCCATTACTGGCCTGGGGCTGCCTAGAAAAAAAAATTAGAACAAATAATAAGGGCAACAAAACTCACACTGTCAATGATTCAGTTTTGACAACATTACTGGTTGATCCAAGTTTATATTTCGCTTTGAGATCGTGGTTAATTGTATTACAATCAGAAGCATTAGTCTCGTTATTACTATCACTGTTAATCAAAACATATTGGAGTATTTTTTTAGGTTTGTCTAGGGCTATTTTGTTTGACATTTTTAACATTCAAAATTAAGATAGAAGTGCCAAACATAAGCACAACGAAAGCCGGAACAGTGATGAAGAGAAGTAACTAAAAAAACGTGGTTTTGATTGAAACAAACATGGATGTAGACAAGTTTTAGACTCTAAAATCGCTGTTCGGAGAATACTCGTAACTAGGCCCTGACTGGCGTTCGCCTGTTCCGAGTTTACTCGGAATTCGTCCGCAATGAGCTAAGGGCATACACATTGCATTCGATGTGATTTGATTGTGACGACGTCTGTGAAGCATGATTCACGTGAAGTACTTCTATCTAAGAATAATTCTACCATTTTCGTTCACTATTCTCATGTAGACCCCAATACACGAATCACATGAAATGTCTGATGCAAAAATGCAGATATTTCATCAGATTCGTGTACGGGGGACTGCAGATATAGTGAACAGAACTAGCAGGATTTCATCAGATTCCTGTACGGGGGACTACAGATATAGTGAACAGAACTAGTAGGATTTCATCAGATTCCTGTACGGGGGACTACAGATATAGTGAACAGAACTAGTAGGATTTCATCAGATTCCTGTACGGGGGACTACAGATACAGTGAACAGAACTAGTAGGATTTCATCAGATTCCTGTACGGGGGACTACAGATATAGTGAACAGAACTAGTAGGATTTCATCAGATTCCTGTACGGGGGACTACAGATACAGTGAACATAACTAGTAGGATTTCATCAGATTCCTGTACGGGGGACTACAGATATAGTGAACAGAACTAGTAGGATTTCATCAGATTCCTGTACGGGGGACTACAGATACATAGTGAACAGAACTAGTAGGATTTCATCAGATTCCTGTACGGGGGACTACAGATACAGTGAACAGAACTAGTAGGATTTCATCAGATTCCTGTACGGGGGACTACAGATATAGTGAACAGAAACTAGTAGGATTTCATCAGATTCCTGTACGGGGGACTACAGATATAGTGAACAGAACTAGTAGGATTTCATCAGATTCGTGTACGAGGGACTACAGATATAGTGAACAGAACTAGTAGGATTTCATCAGATTCCTGTACGGGGGACTACAGATATAGTGAACAGAACTAGTAGGATTTCATCAGATTCGTGTACGAGGGACTACAGATACAGTGAACATCACTAGTAGGATTTCATCAGATTCCTGTACGGGGGACTACAGATATAGTGAACAGAACTAGTAGGATTTCATCAGATTCCTGTACGGGGGACTACAGATACAGTGAACAGAACTAGCAGGATTTCATCAGATTCATGTAGACAGTAGAATTTCACAAGAATCATGCCTTGCATATGTCACTGTTAGATCGCATCATCATCTTCTTCTTCTTCTTCTTCTGCGTTCCCGGGCCATAAGGCCACAATGGAAACGTATGTGTCCATTTTCCAGTTTTCACTGGTGTCCTCGCTGCATTCAGCCGACACATTCCGATTTCGGAGGAGCTAAAAGGAGAAAACTATATGGAAGATATTAGTTTTTTTGGGGGGAAACAGGCAGGAGAATGGGCCAAAAAGTCAGAAAAGATAGTAGATGACACGAAGCAAGGAAAAAGGCAGAGTCAAAGAGAGAGAGACAGATTAGAGAAAGTTACTAGCACAGAAATTCCAGTGTATGTAATATCAGACGTACATAAATCTGTATGTATTGTATTCCTACATATCAGTATTGTTAAAAAGATCGGGACTTTCCTGGTGTTGCACTGCCTCTATGAATTGCCTCCAGGATTGTTCCCACCATCTTTATATCTACTAATGTCCCATATGTGTCTGTCCAGACCGGAGGACGTTAAGCGGAATTTCAGCTTTCAGAAGATGGGGGGAACTCTTTGTATGGTAGACCCCCCGGTATCCCCACTGGGGGGATCGGATCGTATGCAGTGTGTCTGCCCCTTTACAACCCACAGGAAAAACGTTGCCACTCAATTGCTCCTATTTGAAAATTACTCAGTCCGAGTATGTTCATCAATTGCGCCTGGTTCACGCAATAGGAATTGTTCGGAAATAATTAAGGGGAGTAATTTCATGGTGTGTGGGAGTGATCTTGCCTGATTCAATCGGTCAAACAGGGGAAGTTACTCTGCCATCAGCTCTCGTAGCAGACATACAGCACTTAGAACACTGTGCTTCATTCTACAAAAAAATATGTCATGTATATTTTTACGTCACATTTTGGAAGTTTTATCAGTTTCTAAAAAATGTTTTGCAAGTCGCTGACTCGCATCCTGCGGTTTCAAGCTTCGACGCCATTGTTGCATTGTTGCTATGGCATTTGACTGAGTAATGGAGGCATGCAACTGTAATTTTCACGAAGTGCTCTCCCCATGGTTTTTTATTCCGAAAATCGTCTATTGATGTATGTTCGAAGTACACTTCGTAGTGCTATAAAACCAAAGCTAGTGAAGCTATTCAAATTATAACTGGGAGACCATATTCAAGAATTGTGGATGGTTTTTTTTTCCTATTTTTCTATAGACATTTGATGCGACGCTCCGTCGCAAGCGAAGCGAAGTGAGAAGAGGCGAAGCGCTAGTTTTATTGTCACTCCAGACGCTGAACCTAGAGACTGAATGAATACGGTCTCTCTTTGAAAGGGAATGAACTTAATTATTAGGGGACGCCATTTTCATATAAAGACCCACTGACCCACCACGATTAAGTCCCTTGTTTGTTTGTTTGTTTTCTTTCTGGGTAGCTGTGACCCACATACAAATGCCCCCATGTTCAAATTGAGGCTGCTCTTTAAAAAGATGTTTCGTTTTCAGTTTGGGAACATTTGTACGGGAGTCAAACCTGGTCAAAAACACGATTTCTTACCAGCTATAAGAGGGAGAGCACGTGAGACCCGTGATTTCGACACGTGATCTGGTGGGTCTTTGAAAGGAAATGAACGTAATTATTAGGTGACACCATTTTCTTAAATTGCGCCTATTTTAATACTCAATTTCGCCTGTGCAGTTGCGCCGGTTGAGGTTATCAACGGCGCCTTGTTGAAATTGTTCAAATGGTTCGTGAGAAAATTACGCATAATGGAACTTTTCCATGACTTGAAATTTTATGTCAGTAGATAGCGCTAACAACCTTTATAAAGATAACAGCAAACAGAATCTAAATAGCTTTTCTACTTTCGATTTTACAGTCGTCTGAAGTGTAAATTATAAGATACATAAATTGCGAAAACCAGGTGCAATAGACGATTTTCGAAAAAAATAATAATAGGGGAGAGCACTTCGTGAAAATTAGAGTTGATTACCTCGACTTACTCACTAAGCATAAAACTTTGACAAACCCTGCTGTTTCGTTTTATGCTGCCTCATAAAGAAATCTGTTTCTTAATTAAAAATAATAAAACTTTTAAAAAATACAATAATAATGACAAACCACAAGTAAATAGTTTCAATTAATTGAAAACTGAAACCACTTTAAAGCAAGAACAACAAAAACAACAACAAACAAGCGCGGATTCGCAATCGTTTGTGGCAGCGGTCTATTTTACCACTTCAATCATTACATACACTGAGTCGCCTCCCCTGGCTCTTCAATAATTTTAATCTGTAAACCAGAATGTTATCTCTGCACCATTTCGTAACTTTTGATATCTTTTGGAAAACATTTAAAACTATTTATCCTACTTATACTCATCGAAAGAAGCACCGCATACTCGTCGTGTCTGTTGCAGTGTCTGTATTACGTATGTTTATTATTTTGTACGCTTTTAAAATGAGGATTCATGTGCTCTGTTCAGTATACAATTCTTTCCATACCTAAGGACTGCTACTTGTGGCGGTGCCATAGCCGATGAGGTTTAACCGAGGCGTGGTCACCGCTACAGCTATCTGTATTAATATAAAACAATCGGGACTTTACTGATTTCGTACTGCCTCCGGGCATTGCCTCCAGTATTGTTCCCACCATATTTGTATTTACAAATGTCCCATTTGTGTCTGATTCAGACCAAGAGGACGTAAAACTCCATTTTCTCTCTTATACCTAAGGACTGTAGATATGACAACTGAAATGTTACTCTTTGCCCAAGTATTTTTTTTTCTCTTTTACAATATGTGCGACAATTTTGGACCGACAGACCGACCGACCGACAGACAGACAGACCGACAAAAAACCGTTTTGTGTCTCTTTAATCAACAACGCACTCTTGACTACATCTCCTTATACATACATAATATAATATTATACATTGTGGCGGTACCATAGCCGATGAGGTTTAACCGAGGCGTGGTTACTGCTACACATATCTGTATTATTAAAAAATCGGGACTTTACTGGTTTAGCACTGCCTCCGGGCATTGCCTCCAGTATTGTTCCCACAAATGCCCCACATGGCCGAAGAGGGCGTAAAACCCTATACATCTGGCAAACATACACTAAGGTGGGGTTTCTTAAGATTAGCGCCACGGAACGCTCTGTGGGAGAACTGTGCGCATGCGAGGGTGTTTTTTTGTTTTGTTTTGTTTTTA
>CM065710.1:3291932-3294432 GCA_017654935.2 Phymorhynchus buccinoides
AGATCGAGAAGGAGGGGGGAGAGAGAGAGAGAGATGGGAGAGAAAGAGAGAGAGAGAGAGATAGAGAGGACAGGAGGGAGGGAGAGAGAGAGAGATAACTGGAGTGGAGTCGGGGTAGTACCTAGCTGTCCAAAAAACATTTGTCAATGTATTGGACCAGAAAAAGAAAAATGTGATAATTGTCATGTGGTGACCCCAGCACCCACGAAAGGGACACTAAGTCGCTTTGTTAGGTTTTCACAACAGGCTTGCAAACTCAAAAATCTCTATTTTTTTGTCAATTTTGAGTTATTGGTATTTTTTGTGTTCTCTAACATCTTATCTTTCATATTTTATAAAGGACAATCTTTAATATTGTCTCTAAATGGTCTTATAAGTGTTTTTAAAATGGGTAGGTCAATACATTTTCTTCAGTTAGGGCTAGATTTTAGAACTGTGTTTTCTCAAAATGGCCGAGTGCTCACCCTACTAACTTTAAAATGCTCATAACTCTGGAACGAAAAACGATACGAGAATGGTTCTTGTATTATTAGAAAGAGGATTGTCTGAAGATTTTACCTGTATATTTTCCAGCTCATTGAAGACATTGCGTATGAGGTTAACGCGTGCGCGCGTGTGTGTATGGGGTGTGGGGTGGGGTAGGGGGGCAGGGTTGGGGATGGTTGTGGTGTTGTGGTGTTGAAGGGAAGTGTGGGTGTTAGTGTGTTGTTGTTATGATTATTTGCAATGCATTCTCTAATATGTATTCATTTTTCATAGAGATGTATGGTGAGGATGCGTGGGCCAGTTTGTTAGAAATGTTTGTACGAATGGTGAGTGAAAAGCGCATTGAGTTGCTTTGCAAGATTATGCGCTATATAAGCATTATTACTTATTTATTATTATGATTTTCTCGGAATGGTCAGTTTGACACTTAATGTCCCTTTCGTGGTGCTGGGTCATCAGCTGCCTTCGGGGATATGATGTTATCCATGTGTTTTAGCAATGTCATAATAATACTTCAGCACAGTGTAATCGAACTTTCGCATTTTGAAATTTGAGTTATGACACAACACGTTTATTTTAGAGTAGAATATTAGAAACGGAGCTCCAAATAGCAACCTGAGCGTCAAACCGCTAGATCGCATTTATGTATTCCCATTGGGGCAGTGGATGGATGCCGGCGTGCCATGTCCGCATACGGGGAGCTGGACGACCCTGCCCCGTCCACGAGTCTCACCCCGAGGGGATACCGGGGGGTCTTTTGTAAAAAATAGTTCCCCCATCTTCTGGAAGTTCTGTGCTTGTAACTTCCTCTAATCTGCTACTCTCTTTGACTCTGCCTTTTCCCTTTGCTTTCTATCATCTACTATCTTTCTGACTTATTGATTGGCCCGTTCTCCTGCCATTTGTTTTCTCCAAAACATCTTCCAAATATTTCTTTTCTCCTTTGAGCTCCTCCGAAATCGGAATGTGTCGGCTGTATGCAGCTGGGGAGACCAGTGAAAACTGAAAACCAGACACATACGTACCTTACCCATTATGGCCATATGGCCTGGGAACGCAGAAGAAGAAGAAGAATGTGTTCCCAAGGCTTTCAAAAAGAGTTCCCAGTACAGTCTTGAAAAATGGGCCAGGAAGTAAGAAGCGGACAGGATAAATATGGAGTAGTAGAGGTTGGGGGGGAGCGAGAGAGGGGGGGGGGGGGGGCTGAGGGTCGGAATGGGGGATCCGGATGGAGGGTGGGGGGGCGGTAGTTTCTAAATGGACTGTCATCTGGTGTTTTTTAAATTCAGACTGTTTATCTGAAAAGTCCTAGATGCCAAATTGATCCCGTTCGTTCAACTCGATCACAGGGTTGACGATGAAGTATAAGAAAGAAGAAGAAGAAGAAGAAGAAGAAGAAGAAGAACGAAAAGAAAGAAGAAAGAAGGAAGAAGAAGACGAAAGAAGAAGAAGAGAAGAAAGAAGAAGAATGAAGAAGAAAGGAGAAGGCAGAAGAAGAAGAAGTAGAAGAAACGAAGAAGAGAAAAGAAAGACGAAAAAGAAGAAGAAGAAGAAGGAAGAAGAAGAAGAAGAAGAAGAAGAAAAGAAGAAGAAGAAGTAAAAGAAGATGAAGAAGAGAAAGGAGAAGGAGAAGAAGAAGTAGTAAGAAGAAGAAGAAAAGAAGAAGAAGAAAAGAAGAAGAAGAAGAACGAGAAGAGAAGAAGAGGAAGAAGAAGAAGAAGAAGAAGAAGAAGTAAGAAGAAGAAGAAGAAGAAGAAGAGAAGAAGAAGAAGAAGAAGAAGAAAAAGAATAAGAAGAAGAAGAAGAAGAACAAGAAACAAGAAGAAGAATAAGAAAAAGAAGAAGAGAACAAAAAGAATGAGCAAAAGTAGAAGAAAAGAAGAAGATGGAGAAGAAGTGTCAGGACAGAAAGATACAAAATGGTTGACGCCAGGATACATTTCATGGGGAGCGTGGAGGAGGAACAGTGGAGGACCCCAGTGGAGGACAGCCCTGTCACGGTGTTAATCAATTC
>CM065710.1:3316932-3324432 GCA_017654935.2 Phymorhynchus buccinoides
GATGATGATGACGACGTCAATCGTTCGTCGTTCAACCAGTGAAATGCTAGCACAAATCGTGCAGAGGTCGCTTCTACTCCTTCTTGATCTTGTGTAGTTATTAATGAGAGCTTCTGGTGGAATGATGGGGGGTGTATCTAGAGGCTTGATTTTGCTGTCCTTGGTAAAATACAATGGGGACGATTTTATTTGTTGCTGCTCGCCCAAGAGAGAGAGAGAGAGAGAGAGAGAGAGAGAGAGAGAGAGAGAGAGAGAGAGAGAGAGAGAGAGAGAGAGAGAGAGAGAGAGAGAGAGAGAGAGAGAGAGAGAGAGAGAGAGAGAGTACGAATACGAACACGAATGATGTTATTGATGGTAAAATAATTTGGATAAGCTTCAAGAGCATGCTTTCCGACACGCACACATTCACACCATATATATATATCGAGAGAGAGAGAGAGAGAGAGAGAGAGAGAGAGAGAGAGAGAGAGAGAGAGAGAGAGAGAGAGAGAGAGAGAGAGAGAGAGAGAGAGAGAGAGAGAGAGACAGACAGACAGACAGACAGACATAGAGGGAGAGACAGAGAGCCGTCGCTAATAACAAACTTGCCTTCAAACGGAATGCCACTTGCTGGTGTCGAGTGCTAAGGCTGACAACACCACCTAAAACCCTCATTTTCTCTCAAAATGAAAGATGGACACCTGGGGATCAGATTACCCGGATGGGGGGGGGGGGGGCGGGGGGAAGATAACAAAAATGATAATATCCTAACAATTATCGGAGACAGAGGACACGTGCCTGGTACGGTTAGCCAATATCTCCCCTAACAGGGCACAGCAACACTGCATACGATTCGATCCCAATGCGATCCGATAGTGACGATGTCTGTGAGTCATGATTCACGTGAAATACTTCCGTCTAAAATTTAAAACAAAAATCCAATCTTTTCGTTCACAATACTCATGTAAACCTCCAATACACGAATACATTTTTTTAAATGTCTGATGCACAGCTGTTCCGTCCCACACAAAATCAAGCTATTTAGTTAAAAGCCTGAATCTAGAAATCTTAGATAAAAACTGTACCAAGCTTTTGTCTGTAAATATATTTTGGCTGTAAGCTCTACATAGTATTTCAAATATATTTCTTCCCTCAGATTTATGGTAAAAACTTATTTTTGTGAGCAGTATCAATCAACATATCTAGTAGAAATAATATACTTAGTATCACAAACATAAATAAGATTGCCTATGAGTGAAAATCTAGCAATATCCACTGACTATAAGTAATCTTGTCACATACTACAACATATTCTCGCCTGTTATTTATGAAAAGTTACTTATAGTTAACTAAAGTTTGCTTGAAAAAACTTATGAAAATATAGATAAACTAAATGTTCCTCCCGAAACAGCTGTGGATGTACCGAAAACACAGATATTTCATCAGATTCGTGTACGGGGGGCTACAAAATAATGATATTGAACAAAACTAGTAGGATTTCATTAGGTTCATTCAGGTATTAGGTATTAGGTACTTTATAGTCACAGAGGCATCTCTGTGAAATTCGGGTTGCTCCCACCTGGAGATGCGTCGCAGCCAGAGGCGCGCCACCCATTTTATTATTTTCTGCATGCGATTGTTTTTGTGTGTGTGACTGATGAGGAGGAGGGGGGGGGGGGGGGGGGGGGGGGGTAAATTTTGACCGAATGACAACTTTTTCGTTGCCATTGGGTTTAACGTGTGCTAAGTGCATGGGCACACGGGGACCTCGGTTTATCGTCTCATCCCGGAAAGACTCCACATTCAGACCGTAAGGCCTAGTGCAAAGTGAGAAGACAAATCCTCGGTAGGCCTACCCAGGTTCGAACTCGGGTTTACTTGACACGAGGCGAACGCGCTACCACCGTGTTTAGACAGTAGAATTTCACGAGAAGCGTGCCT
Source organism: Phymorhynchus buccinoides (assembly GCA_017654935.2). NCBI lineage: Eukaryota > Metazoa > Mollusca > Gastropoda > Neogastropoda > Raphitomidae > Phymorhynchus > Phymorhynchus buccinoides. The sequence continues at coordinate 3,318,853 of CM065710.1, forward strand.
CACACATGCCGCAATGGGATCGCACGGGGGTCGAATCGTGTGCAGTGTAGCGACCAAAATGAGCCCATTGTTAATATTACCCCTACTGATTGTTAATAGCTGTGAGGTGTTCGTGATAATATACTACCTCCGTTCGGTAGGCTCTGGAATCAAAACTGGAAGCGTCATTTGTTTGTTATCGATGTGTCCCTGTCTCTATGTGTCCCTGTTTATATGTGTCCCCGTCTCTATGTGTCCCCGTCTCTATGTATCCCCGTCTCTATGTATCCCCATCTCTATGGATCCCCGTATCTATGTATCCCCGTCTCTATGTATCCCCGTCTCTATGGATCCCTGTCTTTACGTGTCACTTTCATTGTGTCCCCGTCTCTATGTGGCCTTGTCTCTATGTGTCCCCGTCTCTATGTGTCCCCGTCTCTATGTGGACCTGTCTCTATGTGTCCCCGTCTCTATGTGTCCCTGCTTATATGTGTCCCCGTCTCTATGTGTCCCCGTCTCTATATGTCCCTGTCTCTATGTGTCCCCGTCTCTATGTGTCCCCGTCTCTATGTGTCCCTGTCTCTGTGTCCCTGTCTCTATGTGTCACCGTCTCTATGTGTTCCTGTCTCTCTGTGTCCCTGTCTCTATGTGTCCCTGTCTCTATGTGTCCATGTCTCTATGTGTCCCTGTCTCTCTATGTCCCTGTCTCTATGTGTCCCTGTCTCTCTATGTCCCTGTCTCTATGTGTGCCTGTCTCTATGTGTGCCTGTCTCTATGTGTCCCTGTCACTCTGTATCACTTTCATTGTGTCCCCGTCTCTATTATGTCACTTCCATTTTTGTGTGTCCCCGTCTCTATGTGTCCCTGTCTCTATGTGTCAACTTTCATTGTGTCCCCCGGATGAGACGGGGACACATAAAGACGGGGGCATAATATTGAAACAGGGGACACATAGAGACGGGGACGCACTTCTTCTTCTTCTTCGATCGCTCAGACAGTTTCCTGTCAATTATGAGTGCAGATGCGTCATGCTGCCGTTATGCGCCTTACGAAGAAATAGTTAGGCCCAGCATGTCCGATCGACTTCGGTTGGAGGAAATCTTTTTTGGAAGTGTTTCGTGAAAGAAAAAAAAAGGCAGGGGAATGGACCGGTAAAGCAGAAAGATAGTCGATGAGACAGAAAGCGAAGGGAAAAGGCAGAGTCAAAGAGAGTGACAGATTAGAGGAAGTTAGAAGCACAGCACTTCCAAAGCGAACGAAATTTGAGGTTTTACGTCCTCATGACCTGAAGGGTACACTGTTAGCTATAAATATGAGGAAGCACAGAACTTCCAGAAGGTGGGGGAACTATTTATACAAAAAGACCCCACCGGTATCCCCACGGGGGGGGGGCGGGGGGGGGGGGGGGGGGGGGCGGGAGGCAGGGACGCATAGAGACCAACTGAACATAATTATTATTGAGTCGTGGGTGGGTAAGCTAATATCAATACATCACCATGAAAACCATTTGCCGCCATGAAGTGTTTGCCACGAAGATAATGGCTCCTAGCATGCTACGCTGTTCTTGGTGCGAATAGATAAATCAGCGCATTTCATTATCACACTTTTCTTATTGCGTCCTATAAATCTGGGATTCCATATGTGACCCAGCACCACAATCAATGTGGCGGTACCATGGCCGATGAGGTTTTAACCGAGGCGTGGTTACCGCTACACCTATCTATATATTGTTAAAAACTCGGGACTTTACTGGTGTTGCACTGCCTCCGGGCATTGTAGCCAGTATTGTTCCCACCATCTTTGTATTTACAAATGTCCCATATGTGTGTCTATGACCGAGAGGACGTAAAACATCATTTTCATCATGACCCAGCACCACATAATATTGTCGCTGGACTAGTTTCTCATAAAAGGCTTGCAAAGTCAAAAATCACATTATTTGTCAATTTTGAGTTATGGGTATTTTCATGTTCTCTAACGCCTTATATTACGTATTTATAAAGGATAGTCTATAATATGGTCTCTAAATGGTCTTATAAGTGTTTTAAAACGTGTAGGTCAATGCATTTTCTTCAGCTCGGCTAGACTTTAGACTGTGTTTTCTCAAAATGGCTGACGCTCACCCTACTAACTTTAAATGCTCGTAACTCTGGAACGGAAAAACATACAAGAATGGTTCTTGTCCCATTAGGAAGAGAATTGTCTGAAGTTTGCACATGTTTAATTTTCTCAGAATGGTCACTTTGACACTTAATGTTCCTTTCGTGATGCTGAGTCACATATGCGATATTTTCGCTGGCTTAAATCGACCACGACTTTCGACAGCATCGAAAAAAAGCTACTTGCGATTTCCATTGACGCTAAAATCGCCGGCGAGTTTCGATGGAGCTATTCAAACATCGCGTTAAAATACCCCCATCGCGCTAAAATACCCCCATTGACACTACATAATTGCAAGCAACGTTTTCAACCAGTGCCACAAGTTTCTCCACCCTTTTGGAAGCCATGCTCGCTAGAGAAAAAAAATGGCGTGATTTTTTAGTTCTGCCCATTTTAAGACTATTTTCGACGCGAAAACATTTTTTTTTTGCTCCACCAGGCGATAAAATAAAATCGCGAGCTATTTTCGACTGACTGCTCGGGATTATCGCGCCTATGGGTGTAGGTACAGAATGACTTTACTGTTGGTGGCGATAAAATTTAATCGCGGGCGATTATCGCCGCGTCGATTTTCGCCTTTAAAAAATCACGCATATGGAATTCCGGCTTGAAGTTGATGTTTGGACCGTTTCTTGTGTCCTTTGTTTTTTTCAATAAACGGACCAAACTTAATTGTGTCCATTTCCTCGATTGAGAGACTAGTTATCATGTTGACTGATATGCATTATTATTGATATGTGGACTGACATGGGGGGGGGGGGAGTCCTAATCTAATTGTAAGCCCCCTCCCCCTCCCCTTCCTCCCCTTCTGACAGGGTTGTGCGTATGTATCTGTAATACGATATTAATACCTTCTACTGCATGTAGCAGAAACGTGACCTAATCCTTATCATGGACGCGGATATATTATTATGTACCTACTGTTGAAAGTCAGGAAATTGGAAAAAACGCGCTCTTCTGGACGCACAATAGGAGGTGCATCTCGTGACTTATCTTAACCCCCTTGAAGAAACAGAAGGCATAATCTTCTATTTTTGCAGAGGGAGAGGGAGACAGAGAGAGAGAGAGAGAGAGAGAGAGAGAGAGAGAGAGAGAGAGAGAGAGAGAGAGAGAGAGAGAGAGAGAGAGAGAGAGAGAGAGAGAGAGAGAGAGAGAGACAGAGAGAGAGAGAGAGAGAGAGAGAGAGTACACCTCATCCCGTTGGTGTGAAGAGTCATAGTTCATCACTCCATCTAAACAGTTTCTTGCTATAATGAATTGTATTCCTATGAAGTGGATGAGAGATCAAGGTGTTAGCCCTAATGTTAGGTAATCACTCTTACAACAGAGATAATCCGTTCGGGGGGTCACGAAATGTCATAGAAATACGAGTCGGTGTAAGCATAATAATTCCGTATAAATTTACATCCCTGTTAATCGTTGTCATCATCATCATCGTCAACACAATCATCATCAACATCATCATCATCATCATCATCATCATCATCGTCATCATCGTCGTCGTCGTCATCACCATCATCATCATCATCATCTTCTTCTTCTTCTCTTCTTCTTCTTCTTCTTCTTCTTCTTCTTCTTCTTCTTCTTCTTCTTCCATTATTAGTAAGATGATATTAATAAGATGATATCAGCAGCTGAAAAAGTCCACTTTTATTAGGGAAAAACATGCGTGCGTGTGTGTGTGTGTGTGCGTGTGCGTGCGTGCGTGTGTCTGTGTTTGTGTGCGTATGTGTGTGTATGTGTGTGCGCGCGCGCGCGCGTGTGTGTGTGTCTGTCTGTCTGTCTTCTCTGTCCTTTGTCGGTTCATGAAAGTGCCCGCTGGCCAATCAGCGGTCACTTAATAGTCAATCATATTTGAGCGGTAGTGGAGGTGTGATGAAGGAGGGAGAGGGGGATGCTAATTCGTGGAGGTGTGGTCAAGAGCAGTAATGATGATGATGATGATGATGATGATGATGATGAAGGGTTGCCGTTCAAATCGTGTTTTCCTCAAATACGGAGTTATGTCCCTTGAGCACGAAGTGTCGGTCATGTTCAATACAGGTTCACATTTCCCCCTCGTTCCCCTCGGCAACACAGATAGGCCTGTCAGAAAGGTCCCTGTACACGTTAACAATATTCACAAAATATTACTATTTCCCCATGGCAAAATAGTGAGTTGTCGGTCGTATTAATGGGTGGTCTAAAACTGTGTTGCCATGGGGAAATAGAGATATTTTGTGAATTTTGTTAACGTGTACAGAAACCTTTATATTACTTGCATCTTGACAGCGATGCCATGGGGAAATATTGAAAAACGTTCACGTGTACGGGGACATTAAAGCCGGGAATGGCTTAAAGGGAAAGCAACCGATCCCAGGGATTGGGTCTTTCTCAGCAGAAAAGCTCTGTTTCGCGGTGGCTCGCACAACAGGGAACAAAGAAGGGCGAACCGTCTCTCTCACCAGCTGTGATTCATATGAGGCGCGCGCTCAGCGCCTCCCCTCTTTTATACTCCGGCTGTGCCTTTAAGAAGAAGAAGAAGGGCGTCTTACTGAAAGGAGTCTCTATGTGTCCCCGTATCCATATGTCCCCGTCTCTGTATGTCCCCGTCTCTATGTGTCCCCTTTCGATATGTCCCCGTCTCTATGTGTCCCCTTTCGATATGTCCCCGTCTCTATGTGTCCCCTTTCGATATGTCCCCGTCTCTATGTGTCCCCGTCTCTATATATCCCCGTATCTATGTGTCCCTGTCTCTATGTGTCCCCCGTCTTTATGTCCCTTCTCTATGTGTCCCCGTCTTTATGTCCCCTTTCTATATGTCCCGTCTCTATGTTTCCCCGTCTCTATGTGTCCCCGTCTTTATGTCCCCTTTCTATATGCACGTCCGTCTCTATATATATGTCTGCCGTCTCTATATGCACAATTTTTATATCATGTCCCCGTCTCTGTATTCCATCCGTCTCTATATGTCCCCGTCTCAATGAGGGTGAATGATAGAGACGGGGGCACAATGAAGGTGATTCATAGAGACAGGGACACATAGAGACGGGGTCACAATGAGGGTGACACATAGAGACGGGGACACATAGAGAGACAGTAACACATAGAGACGGGGGCACAATGAGGGTGACACATAGAGACGGGGACACATAGAGACGGGGGCACAATGAGGGTGACACATAGAGACGGGGACACATAGAGACGGGGGCACAATGAGGGTGACACATAGAGACGGGGACACATAGAGACGGGGGTCACAATGAGGGTGACACATAGAGACAGGGAAACACATTATACCATCTGTTGGTCTTCCCTAGGGCTGTTCGTTAACTTCCACCCTTCAAGCAGCGGTCGCCTAATTAATGGCCAATTATCGGGCCGATAATTGACCCCCTACCCCACACCCCTTCTTCCTTCCCCACCCCATCTCCTCCCCCTTGCTGAGGCAGACAGCCAACA
>CM065710.1:3331932-3346932 GCA_017654935.2 Phymorhynchus buccinoides
GAAAACTTATAATGAAGCTAAAAAAAATCCCTGCCTAACTTCTTCTTTCTTATCTATGATCAAAACTCAGATATAAGAAACTCGCTTATAAGAAAACTCGGTTATTCAGCAAGCAAATTCCTTCTCCCATCTGCAATGGAAACTTGGACATAAGAAAAGTATGTCATACAAGAGAGTTGGTTTGCAGTTCGGTGGGTTTTTTTTTATAAGCGAGTTCTATTTTCTTATAAGCGAATTACCATTGACAACATTTTCTTAAAGACCCACCAGATCACGTGTCAAAATCACGGGTTCCACATGTTTTCCCTCTTATAGCTGGTATGATGAAATCTTGTTTTGACCAGGTTTGACTCCCATACAAATGCCCCCAAATTGAAAACGAAACATTTAAAGAGCAGCCTCAATTTGAAGTTGGGGGAATTTGTATGTGGGTCACAGCTACCCAGAAAAAACAAGGGACTTAATCGTGTTGGGTCAGTGTGTCTTTAAAAGTGAGTTGGACCTGAACTGAAAGGATGTTCCGAGAAAATTGAAGTCGTTCCAAAAAGGGAAAGTTTACCTCATACCAGTTGTGTCACAGACATTCTAAACAGTACAGGCACTTGATTGCAAGACTAATTGAGTTGTTTTTGTTCCTTTATTCCATACTTTCCTTCAGTATTCTGTGCAAAATAAATGTTGAGCAGAAGAAAATAATAAAATATGAGTGCCTGTACTTTTGTGTTGGTGGTAGAGAGACTGTCCAGCCTTTTATTTTCAGCAGCAATGGCAGAGAGGAAAAGGCAATCCATTTCTTTAAGAAGATGAATACAAATAACTGAATATGTGGATGAAAATCCACATAAACAAAAGCAAACGACTGATAAAAAGCTGCATGGGTGGACAGTAAATGGTAATAGTTCAGTACAAGATAGGTGAATGGGTACGCATTTGATAACAGTAAAAAGGAAAAAAAAGCTTGTTAGTTGAGTGGTTGTAGGCACCTTTAAATCTTCTTCTTAGTAGATGATTTTGAAGATGTAAGAAATGCATCAAATTAGGAAAAAGGATTTTCTCTTCGTTTTGTTTTTCTGTTTTTCTGTCTTTCTTTTCTTTTCTTTTTCTTTTCTCTTTTCCCTTTTCCCCGTTCAATTTGGTTATCAGGAAAAAAACTTCAAAATGTTTTCTTTTGTCCGAGTTTCGGATATAAGAAAACTTGGATATGGTAATAAGCAAAAAAATGATCTCCCTTCGATTTTCTTATAACCGAGTTTTGCTGTATTTTGATTTTATGATGTAAAACATGAGTCATAGGTCGCAAATTTCTTTATTGTCCATTGGCATTGTACAAACGCAAACACAAAATTGTCTTCCACTGTGTAAAATGAGTTATACATCCAAATTAGAATATTGATTAAAAACAAGAAACAGAAATTTACATTTAACCCTTTCGCCGCCAGCCATTTTTCAGCCAAAAAAATACTATTAAACTTAATTGGGTGGAGAAATAAATCTACAATATTTGGTAATTGCTCAGCGACATGTATATCATTAGGCCACTCCTTGCCTCCCCAAATGAAGAAAATTAGGGTCTCCAGATAACAGGCCTTGATTTCATGCCTTTTAGTGTCTGGGGTGTTAAACCATTGTGGTGCATAAATGGCGGTGAAAGGGTTAAACAAATATGTTACTCCTGCTACACCACACCCACTCATTCATCTGCTCTCCGCTATCTTGCTCGCTCATCATGCAACTCACACCACCTCTGCCTTCATTTTTGTTTTTAATTTTTTCTGCTATGTTCTTTCTTTTTTTCCTGCTTTGCTTTGCATTTTTTCCTTTTTTTTTCATGCACCAAATTAGGTAAAAGCATTTTCTCTTTGTTTTACGTTTCTGTTTGTCTTTTATTTTATTTTTTCTCCTTTTCTCTTTTATTTTTTCCCTTTTCCCCATTCAAATCAGTTATAAGAAAATAAATTCAAAAAGTTTTCTTATATCCGATTATCGGATATAAGAAAACCCGGATATAAGAAAACAAAAAATTATCTCCCTTCGATTTCCTTATAACCGGGTTCCACTGTATATCTAAAATAAGGTCTATCCTTACTTCCCAAAACTAAGACAAAATAGGGTCTTTGGATAATAGACACCAATTTGATGCCTTTTAGTGACCTAGGTGTTAAATCACTGTGGTGCTAAAATGCGACTTTGGCGGCGAAAGTGTTAATGTACGTTGATTTGGCTAAAAGATGACCAACACACAATACAAGATGGGCATGCTTTCTTTATTCTTATAAACACATGTTTAAATTGTCTTGCCGCTGTTGTAGAAACATAGGAGTGCGAACTCACGATGTGTTCCAAAAATTAAAATGCATAAATGCTTTATTATAAGGCTGGATTAACATGGATTTCTAAACGGAATTTTTAAACAAAAATGCATAATTAAAATTTTAAATATTCAAGCATATTTTATTGAAACTGAAACCTCTATGAACACAGACGTTCAGAGAAGTGTTCGTTATAACACCTTTAATGTCCGCATTTAAAAAAAAAATCAAAATATATCCTTATTGGCAGCAACAAAAAACACAACAAAACCAAAAACCGTCTTGTAAAATAACACAGAAAATCATAAAGAAAAATAACTTTTGAACTATTATGTACTTGATTGGTTAAAAACCATCATGCATACTTCTCACAAACAGACGAACAAACGCATAAAAGAATACAGATGCAAACAAATCTTCAGAAAAAACAAACAAAAACGGAGATGTTTGTTTCCTTTTCTGGTTTGGTTTGATTGTGTGTAAAGCTTCATTCTTGTGAGCTAATATGTCATTACGATTGACAGAAAAGTCATTACGATTGACAGAAAAGTCATTACGATTGACAGAAAAGTCATTACGATTGAAAGAAAAACAAATACTTTCACTAGATAAGTTTTCGAGAAATCAAATGACAACTAGAAAGTTTTTTCAATGAAATTCAATGGCACCACAACTAAAGCTAAAAAAAACAACCTAAAAACTAAAAACTAAATACTACATAGATTTGTTTTCAATAATTCAATAGCACAGCTAAAACTTACGGTCTGTGTACATGTTATCAGTATTCACAAAACATCACTATTTCCCCATGTCAAAACGGTGATATGTTAGTCATATTGTGAGTGGCCTAACACTGTGTTGCCATGGTGAAATAGATACCATATACCTTTAAGAAATCATTTTCCAGAATTACTAACTTTTTTCCCTTAAAACAAAATTAAAGAAAATAATGGCACCACGGTTAAAGCATAGAAAATCATGTAGTAGTCTTTTTTTTCTTATTTGTTTGTTTGTTTGTTTGTTTTACTCCAGAACAATTAACAGCACAGCTAAAACTTAGGAAACATGACTGTACTAGTTAGAAACCTTTCCAATAAATCCAATGGCCCCAGGGCTACATCGTGTTTGTGACGAGAGGGAAAACGTGAACTAGAGGGGGGGTCTTTTTGGTGGGGGGGGGTTTGGGGGGGGTGGGATGGGGGGTGGGGGGAGTCTTTTGCTAGGAAACATGAACTGACTGCCTCCCATTTCTCCTCTACTCTCTCCCCATTACTCTCCTTTCTCCGTTGCTCTCCCCCCTACTATATCCTTCTCCCCTTACTCTCTCCCATTTCTCAGCGACTCTCCCCCCTTTCTCTCTCCTTTCTCCGTTGCTCTCCCAACCTTTTTCCTCCACAAACTCTATCCCATGCCTCTGTTACTCTCCCCAACAAACTCTCTCCCATGCCTCTGTTACTCTCCCCAACAAACTCTCTCCCATGCCTCTGTTACTCTCCCCAACAAACTCTCTCCCATGCCTCTGTTACTCTCCCCAACAAACTCTATCCCATGCCTCTGTTACTCTCCCCAACAAACTCTCTCCCATGCCTCTGTTACTCTCCCCAACAAACTCTCTCCCATGCCTCTGTTACTCTCCCCAACAAACTCTCTCCCATGCCTCTGTTACTCTCCCCAACAAACTCTCTCCCATGCCTCTGTTACTCTCCCCAACGAACTCTCTCCCATGCCTCTGTTACTCTCCCCAACGAACTCTATCCCATGCCTCTGTTACTCTCCCCAACAAACTCTATCCCATGCCTCTGTTACTCTCCCCAACAAACTCTCTCCCATGTCTCTGTTACTCTCCCCAACGAACTCTCTCCCATGCCTCTGTTACTCTCCCCAACAAACTCTCTCCCATGCCTCTGTTACTCTCCCCAACAAACTCTCTCCCATGCCTCTGTTACTCTCCCCAACAAACTCTCTCCCATGCCTCTGTTACTCTCCCCAACAAACTCTCTCCCATGCCTCTGTTACTCTCCCCAACGAACTCTCTCCCATGCCTCTGTTACTCTCCCCAACAAACTCTCTCCCATGCCTCTGTTACTCTCCCCAACAAACTCTCTCCCATGCCTCTGTTACTCTCCCCAACAAACTCTCTCCCATGCCTCTGTTACTCTCCCCAACAAACTCTCTCCCATGCCTCTGTTACTCTCCCCAACAAACTCTATCCCATGCCTCTGTTACTCTCCCCAACAAACTCTCTCCCATGCCTCTGTTACTCTCCCCAACAAACTCTCTCCCATGCCTCTGTTACTCTCCCCAACAAACTCTCTCCCATGCCTCTGTTACTCTCCCCAACAAACTCTCTCCCATGCCTCTGTTACTCTCCCCAACAAACTCTCTCCCATGCCTCTGTTACTCTCCCCAACAAACTCTCTCCCATGCCTCTGTTACTCTCCCCAACGAACTCTCTCCCATGCCTTACTGTTACTCTCCCCAACAAACTCTCTCCCATGCCTCTGTTACTCTCCCCAACAAACTCTCTCCCATGCCTCTGTTACTCTCCCCAACGAACTCTCTCCCATGCCTCTGTTACTCTCCCCAACAAACTCTCTCCCATGCCTCTGTTACTCTCCCCAACAAACTCTCTCCCATGCCTCTGTTACTCTCCCCAACAAACTCTCTCCCATGCCTCTGTTACTCTCCCCAACAAACTCTCTCCCATGCCTCTGTTACTCTCCCCAACAAACTCTCTCCCATGCCTCTGTTACTCTCCCCAACAAACTCTCTCCCATGCCTCTGTTACTCTCCCCAACAAACTCTCTCCCATGCCTCTGTTACTCTCCCCAACAAACTCTCTCCCATGCCTCTGTTACTCTCCCCAACAAACTCTATCCCATGCCTCTGTTACTCTCCCCAACAAACTCTATCCCATGCCTCTGTTACTCTCCCCAACAAACTCTCTCCCATGCCTCTGTTACTCTCCCCAACAAACTCTCTCCCATGCCTCTGTTACTCTCCCCAACAAACTCTATCCCATGCCTCTGTTACTCTCCCCAACAAACTCTCTCCCATGCCTCTGTTACTCTCCCCAACAAACTCTCTCCCATGCCTCTGTTACTCTCCCCAACAAACTCTATCCCATGCCTCTGTTACTCTCCCCAACAAACTCTCTCCCATGCCTCTGTTACTCTCCCCAACAAACTCTCTCCCATGCCTCTGTTACTCTCCCCAACAAACTCTCTCCCATGCCTCTGTTACTCTCCCCAACAAACTCTCTCCCATGCCTCTGTTACTCTCCCCAACAAACTCTCTCCCATGCCTCTGTTACTCTCCCCAACAAACTCTCTCCCATGCCTCTGTTACTCTCCCCAACAAACTCTCTCCCATGCCTCTGTTACTCTCCCCAACAAACTCTCTCCCATGCCTCTGTTACTCTCCCCAACAAACTCTCTCCCATGCCTCTGTTACTCTCCCCAACAAACTCTCTCCCATGCCTCTGTTACTCTCCCCAACAAACTCTCTCCCATGCCTCTGTTACTCTCCCCAACAAACTCTCTCCCATGCCTCTGTTACTCTCCCCAACAAACTCTATCCCATGCCTCTGTTACTCTCCCCAACAAACTCTCTCCCATGCCTCTGTTACTCTCCCCAACAAACTCTCTCCCATGCCTCTGTTACTCTCCCCAACAAACTCTCTCCCATGCCTCTGTTACTCTCCCCAACAAACTCTCTCCCATGCCTCTGTTACTCTCCCCAACAAACTCTCTCCCATGCCTCTGTTACTCTCCCCAACAAACTCTCTCCCATGCCTCTGTTACTCTCCCCAACAAACTCTCTCCCATGCCTCTGTTACTCTCCCCAACAAACTCTCTCCCATGCCTCTGTTACTCTCCCCAACAAACTCTCTCCCATGCCTCTGTTACTCTCCCCAACAAACTCTCTCCCATGCCTCTGTTACTCTCCCCAACAAACTCTCTCCCATGCCTCTGTTACTCTCCCCAACAAACTCTCTCCCATGCCTCTGTTACTCTCCCCAACGAACTCTCTCCCATGCCTCTGTTACTCTCCCCAACGAACTCTCTCCCATGCCTCTGTTACTCTCCCCAACAAACTCTCTCCCATGCCTGTTACTCTCCCCAACGAACTCTCTCCCATGCCTCTGTTACTCTCCCCAACAAACTCTCTCCCATGCCTCTGTTACTCTCCCCAACAAACTCTCTCCCATGCCTCTGTTACTCTCCCCAACGAACTCTCTCCCATGCCTCTGTTACTCTCCCCAACAAACTCTCTCCCATGCCTCTGTTACTCTCCCCAACAAACTCTCTCCCATGCCTCTGTTACTCTCCCCAACAAACTCTCTCCCATGCCTCTGTTACTCTCCCCAACAAACTCTCTCCCATGCCTCTGTTACTCTCCCCAACGAACTCTCTCCCATGCCTCTGTTACTCTCCCCAACGAACTCTCTCCCATGCCTCTGTTACTCTCCCCAACAAACTCTCTCCCATGCCTCTGAGTCGGGGATTACTCCTCCCCACACACACTCTCTCCCATGCCCCTGTTACTCTCCCACACGAACTCTCTCCCACCCTTCATCCCCACACCCTCTCCCACACAACTCCGCCACCCCCCCCCCTCTCTCACACCCCCCCCCCCCCCACCCCCCCCCCCATCTTCACACACTCCCCCACCCCACCCCACTCCACACCCACTTATCTCGACGAACTCTCCCATGTCTCCACACACTCTCTCCCACCCTTCATCAACACACTCCCCCCCCCCCTTTCTCCACACACTCCCCCCCCCCTTCACACACTCCCCCCACCCCACACCCCCCCCCACACACACACACTTTTCTCCGACGAACTCTCCCATGTTTCCACACTCTCCCCCCCCCCCCCTTCTTCACACTCCCCCCCCCCTTTCTCCACACACTCCCCTCCCCCCACCCTTTCTTCACACACTCCCCCACACCACACACCCCCTTTCTCTCGACGAACTCTCCCATGTCTCCCCACTCCTCCCCCCCCTTCGTCCACCACTTTCCCACCCCCCCCCCCCTTTTCTTCACACTCCCCCCCCCCTTTCTTCACACACTCCCCCCCTTTCTGCACACACAACTCCCCCCCCCCCTTTCTTTCACACACTCCCCCACACCCCCCCCCTTTTCTTCACACACTCCCCCCCCCCTTTCTTCACACACTCCCCCCCCCCCTTTCTCCACACACTCCCCCCCCTTTTCCACACACCCCCCCCCCCTTTCTCCACACACTCCCCCCCTTTCTCCCCACACTCCACCCTTTTCTCGACGAACTCTCCCATGTCTCCACACACTCCCCCCCCCCCCCCTTTCTTCACACACTCCCCCCCTCCTTTCTTCACACACACTCCCCCCCCCCCCCTTTCTTCACACACTCCCCCCCCCCACACACACACACTTTTCTCAACGAACTCTCCCATGTCTCCACACACTCTCCCCCCCCCCCTTTCTCCACACACTCCCCCCCCCTTTTTCTCCACACACTCCCCCCCCCCCCCCTCCCCCACACACCTTTTCTCGACGAACTCTCCCATGTCTCCACACACTCCCCCCCCCCCCTTTTCTTCACAACTCCCCCCCCCCTTTTCACACACTCCCCCCCCCTCTTTCTCTCCCCATGTTTCTCCCCCCTCTCTCCCCCCCCCCTCTCCCCCTTTCTCACACACTCTCTCTCCCCACCCACCCCCCTTTCTCCACCCCACCCCACCCCCCACCCCCCCTTTCTGCCCCGCTCTCTCATGTTGCCCTGAACTTCTTCAGCCTTCCCATCTCCTCCTCCTCGCTGGGCGGCACGCTGTCAGGCTTCATGGCGCGCGTCCTGTCCATGGGCGCGCCAGCCTTGGTCATGAACACTGAGGTGGGCTGCACCTGCACAGGAATCGACATCAGCTAGAACACCAAGGCTACATGTTATCGATGAGAACACCAAGGCTACATGTTATCGATGAGAACACCAAGGCTACATGTTATCGATGAGAACACCAAGGCTACATGTTATCGATGAGAACACCAAGGCTACGTGTTATCGATGAGAACACCAAGGCTACATGTTATCGATGAGAACACCAAGGCTACATGTTATCGATGAGAACACCAAGGCTACATGTTATCGATGAGAACACCAAGGCTACATGTTATCGATGAGAACACCAAGGCTACATGTTATCGATGAGAACACCAAGGCTACATGTTATCGATGAGAACACCAAGGCTACATGTTATCGATGAGAACACCAAGGCTACGTGTTATCGATGAGAACACCAAGGCTACATGTTATCGATGAGAACACCAAGGCTACATGTTATCGATGAGAACACCAAGGCTACATGTTATCGATGAGAACACCAAGGCTACATGTTATGGATGAGAACACCAAGGCTACGATGTTATCGATGATAAACACCAAGGCTACATGTTATCGATGAGAACACCAAGGCTACATGTTATCGATGAGAACACCAAGGCTACTTGTATCAAATGTTATCGATGAGAACACCAAGGCTACATGTTATCGATGAGAACACCAAGGCTACATGTTATCGATGAGAACACCAAGGCTACATGTTATCGATGAGAACACCAAGGCTACATGTTATCGATGAGAACACCAAGGCTACATGTTATCGATGAGAACACCAAGGCTACGTGTTATCGATGAGAACACCAAGGCTACATGTTATCGATGAGAACACCAAGGCTACATGTTATCGATGAGAACACCAAGGCTACGTGTTATCGATGAGAACACCAAGGCTACATGTTATCGATGAGAACACCAAGGCTACATGTTATGGATGAGAACACCAAGGCTACATGTTATCGATGAGAACACCAAGGCTACATGTTATCGATGAGAACACCAAGGCTACATGTTATCGATGAGAACACCAAGGCTACATGTTATGGATGAGAACACCAAGGCTACATGTTATCGATGAGAACACCAAGGCTAGATGTTATCGATGAGAACACCAAGGCTACATGTTATCGATGAGAACACCAAGGCTAGATGTTATCGATGAGAACACCAAGGCTACATGTTATCGATGAGAACACCAAGGCTACATGTTATCGATGAGAACACCAAGGCTACGTGTTATCGATGAGAACACCAAGGCTACATGTTATCGATGAGAACACCAAGGCTACATGTTATGGATGAGAACACCAAGGCTACATGTTATCGATGAGAACACCAAGGCTACATGTTATGGATGAGAACACCAAGGCTACATGTTATCGATGAGAACACCAAGGCTACATGTTATCGATGAGAACACCAAGGCTACGTGTTATCGATGAGAACACCAAGGCTACATGTTATCGATGAGAACACCAAGGCTACATGTTATCGATGAGAACACCAAGGCTACATGTTATCGATGAGAACACCAAGGCTACATGTTATGGATGAGAACACCAAGGCTACGTGTTATCGATGAGAACACCAAGGCTAGCGCATGTTATCGATGAGAACACCAAGGCTACATGTTATCGATGAGAACACCAAGGCTACATGTTATCGATGAGAACACCAAGGCTACATGTTATCGATGAGAACACCAAGGCTACATGTTATCGATGAGAACACCAAGGCTACATGTTATCGATGAGAACACCAAGGCTACATGTTATCGATGAGAACACCAAGGCTACATGTTATTGATGCACAACACCAAGGCTACATTATGTTATCGGATGAGAACACCAAGGCTACATGTTATGGATGAGAGTTTGTAAATGATATGTTTCTTATTATGGTTGTGTTTTATGTGTGTGCCAGACAAAGATTTTCACGACAATAAATTTTGATTGATTAAATTTTGATTGATTGAAAACGGACTATCTTTAGATAGTCCATTGACGTATTATTGGATTTATTACAAAAACTAATAACTTGTATCAAACAATGACTGCAGGAATATAAAAAGGGGGTTTTGCTTTTTATATTTGAGCAGTCTTTTTTTATACAAGTTATTAGTTTTTTGTAATAAGTTCAATAATAATGTCAATTGACTATCTAAAGATAGGAATCGCCTTGGCATAAGGCTGTGTCTAGACCAATTGATATAAGCTAGAACACCAAGGCTACGTCTTATGTTCTGATATAGTTATGCGGGGTGTCAGCCTTGGTCATGAACACCGAGGTGGGAGCACCTGCACAGGAACCGTGTGTGTGTAGGGGGGGGGGGGGGCAGGGGGGTTATAGAGGGATTGTAAAGCGCTTTTCCCCCCGTGGGGATACCGGGGGGTCTTTTGTACAAATAGTTCCCCACCTTCTAGAAGTTCTGTGCTTGTAACTTTCTCTAATTATGTCATTCTCTTTGACTCTGCCTTTTCCCCTTTGCTTACTGTCATCTGCTATCTTTCTATCTTACCGGTCCATTCTCCTGCCTTTTTTCTATAAATTCTTACAAAAATGTATTCAGCCGAAGTCGGACTAGGCGCATAACGGCAGCATGACGCATCTACGCTCATATGACAGGAAACTGTTTGAGCAAACGACGAAGAGGAGGTAAAGCGCTTCGGGCTCACTTGAGGTAGAAAGCCCTATATTATAGATGTACTGTTAGCATCATAGTGGAACCTCCCTGATAAGACTTTCAGAAAACATCCCAAATGACGTCTTATAAGGGAGGGGTCTTTGTAAGGGAGGTAATTTTAATACTTACAAAGAAGGGCAATGTCTCAGAGAAGTAGGTCTTATGTGGGAGGGAGTCTTATAAATGGGAAGTCTTATAAGGGAGGTTCCACTTTTATTATATTTTTATTTATTTTTTATTTTATTATTATTATTATTATTATTGTTGTTGTTGTTGTTGTTGTTGTAGTTGTTGTTGCTGTTGTTGTTGTTGTTATTGTTTTTGTTATTGTTATTATGATTATTATTATTATTATTATTATTATTATTATTATTATTATTATTATTAGTAGTAGTAGTAGTAGTAGTAGTAGTAGTAGTAGTAGTAGTAGTAGTAGTAGTAGTAGTAGTAGTAGTAGTAGTAGTAGTAGTAGTATCGTTATCGTTATTATTATTATTATTATTATTATTATTATTATTATTATTAATAATAATATTATTATCATTATTATTATTATTATTATTATTATTATTATTATTAAGACGTTCGCCTGTCAATTTCAATGCGTGAGTAGCAGCGCCCTTTCTTTTATAGTTCGACCAGAGGAAAATCCTAACTGAACCGTCGAGTCCTTCGGATCGGGGGACTTAAAGCTAAGTCGTCTGAACCGTGCGAGCTTTACTGCACGTAAACAATCCCACATCAGTCCCCCAAAAAGTCGATAAGAGCAGGGATAAATCCCGCTGCCTGGTATGACCAATTTGATAGCTCAGAGAAGTAAGTGACTCAGCAGCAGTGCAGTGTCTCCTCGGTTGGTTGCCTCCTGACGGCCTAATAACAACATAGATTCGCTCCTCTTGGACTGCCGGTCTCGGATTCTGCTACCTGAACGTGCGGGAGGAGGTGTGGCTGCGAGTTGGGACTCGGAATGAGCGGCGTGGGAGCAACGCCGCTGTATGGCCCAGAAGATAGGACAGCAAAAAAAGAAAAAAAAAAGAAAAAGAAGAAGTCTTTTGTGGGAGGGAGTCTTATAATGGGCGGTCGTTTAAGGGAGGGAGGCCGGCTCCACTGTACCTTCCTCAGGCTGTCGGCTCCCGTCAGCTGCAAGGGAACCAGCCCCGTAGACTGACTTCTTGCAGTGGGTTTATCATCCACCGCCTCATCCAGGGTGCTCTGAGTCGCCATGTGACGATGGATCCCAGGGTTGAACCCTTTGATAATAATAATAATACATTTTGGATTTTAGAGGGCCACCCTGACGGATTAGGTTTTTTGTAAGAAACACGTCCAGATCACAATGAAAATACCCATTACAGAGATTGCAACATTCACTTCACTGCATTGATGTTTGAGTGTTTAAATATATTGTGTGTGCTTTCTTTTTTACTTTCTGTGCCCCAAGTGGGTATGGAATAAACAATTTGCCTTGCCTTTGCCTCGCCTTGCCTTTGCCTTGCCTTGCCTTTGCCCTAGTTTCCTAGAAATCAAACCGTCAAATCGGAGATTCCTCCTTGGCGGAGGTGCTGGATGTCAAATTCTTTCACCCAAAGAGAAGAAGTGTGCCGTCTCTTTTCTAATGGCCGCCTGCGTTTAGACCAAATCGTTTGCACGAAATGTTCGCAATACAAGCCTTTTTTCTTTCTTTTTAAAAATTGTATACAGATTATCTAAAGGGGTTTCGCTCACAATAAAGGAAACAGCTCCAATTTTTATTACTGCACTGCAAAAAAAGAAAACGCTTTAACCACAATGAGTGACCCACTCCATCCAAAATGGCTTCTCTCTCCGGCATCTCCGCCAAGGAGGAATCGCCGTTTTGACGGTTTCATTTCTAGGAAACCAGAGCAAAGTGAGTGTTCCGATCCTTGAAAAGGCTGTCTTTCTGGTGATCTCGACGTTTCTTGCGAAAACTCATCCGTCAGGGTGCCCCTTTAATAAAGCGCTTTACCCCCTTTTGCGGGGAACTCAAAGTGCCGTACAAAGGCCTAAGCACTAATATACAATATCAATAAACATACATATTAAAACAATACAAGACAAAATAAAACAGTAATCGATATAAAAACAAGCATCAATCAATTATATGCAAGCATAAGAGAAATAAATACAAGTAATTATAGCCATTAACACTCAACGCATGCACGCACGCGCGCACACACACACACACACACACACACACGCGCACACACACATACATACACACACACACACACACACACACACACACACACACACACACACACACACACACACACACACACACACACACACACACACACACTCGCGCACACACAGGATGTAAAAAAAAAAGCTGTATCAAATGTATTCTGTTATCATCAATAAAGATCATTTTGACTTGATTTGACTTGACACACACACACACACACACACACACACACACACACACACACACACACACACACACACACACACACACACACACACACACACACACACACATACACACACACATACACACACAGACATAGCCTACACACACGCGCGCAAGAGAGCATATTTACATATTGTACATATCTATATGCAGACGCGTGAAGAACATCATCATAATAACATTGATTGTTTATAGAGCGTTTAACTCCCTTTGCAGGGAGCTCTAAGCGCTGAACAAAGTCCTAAACACTAACATACAGATAAACATACACATTAAAGACAAGGCAGGAATAAAAGAATAATCAACATGAAGACAAGTATCAATGAATATAAACATTAAACATATAATAATGATAGCAATTAAGTCTCGATGAAGACTAATGAGTGAGATTGTTAATACAAAATAAATGTATTAATCTCTCTCTCCCCCTCTCCGCAGACCTGCTTACCCCCTACACAAGTCTTGAGTAGTCTGGATAGCCGAAATGAGTAGCTTTGGTGTGAAATGAGTAGTCCTCTTCAGTAATAAACCAACAAACAGTGTTATCTGAAAATGAGTAATTAGAGCATTATTTTCAATGTTTAAGAGTAGTAGAGGTCCAAATTGAGTAGAATACTACTCGAAAAGAGTAGAGTAAACAGGTCTGCTCCCCCCCCCCCTCCCCCTCGCCCTCCCCCCTCTCCATCCCCTCCCCCTCCCCCTCTCCCCCCCCCCCCCCCCCCCCCACACACACGTCAACATAGACTCATGCATTGATGTACCGAGGATACAAAATCGATTGGACAAACTACCCTTAAACAAGAGAAATCAATAGGACAATGTCCTGGCTCTTGCAGAAATCAATAAGACAAAGCATGCCAGTGTTAAAAATGTAATCAGACATTAAATTTGTCCTGACAGGGGAGACCACAACAGGACATTGTAAATGTTAATAGGTCAGTGGCCTATGACCGGGGACCTCGGGACATCACTGCTCATGCACACAAGCAAGGCACGCGTACCTTTCTCTCGAATGAGTTCCTCCAAGCGCTTGACACTCTCTTTGGACATGCGCAGGTAGCTGCATCGAAGGAGCTCCTCGGGAGGGATGATCATGCAGGAGGCTTTGGGCCTCACCAGCTCCAGCAGCTCTTGGAGCTTCTTCACGAGCTTTTCCTGGGCGCGATCGATGTCGGCGCCTTAAAGACCCACCACGTAAACGTGTTAAAATGTGACGTTTTTTGTCACGCGTTTTCCCCCTTATTATAGCTGGTAAGAAATCTTACGAAATCTTCCTGGCATAAGAGGGAATGTGACACGTGACGTGGGGGGTCTTTAATAATAATAGTAATTACTACTACTACTACTACTACTACTACTACTACTGCTGCTGCTACTACTACTCCTACTATTGCAGTTTGAAGTAGTGAGTTTTCAGAGCTAACATGAATGTTAGGAAGGATTTAGTATGACGAAGGCCGAAAGGGAGTGAGTTCCAGAGTGTAGCAGCTGAAAAAGAAAATGCTACTACAGTGGAACCTCCCTTATAAGACCTCTCATTATAAGACTCCCTCCCACATAAGACCTACTTATCTGAGACATTACCCTTCTTTGTAGGTATGAAAATTACCTCCTTTAAGACCCCTCCCTTATAAGACATAATTTTGGATGATTTTTGAAGGTCTTATAAGGGAGGTTCCACTGTACTACTACTA
>CM065710.1:3354432-3356932 GCA_017654935.2 Phymorhynchus buccinoides
CATTTGAACTCCTAATACACTAATTTGCAGTCAAACAGTGAAAATAGGCCAAAGTGACCACTGGTCAGTGACACTGACCACTGGTCAACCACATACAAAAATTGTTCATTTGAACTCCTAATGCACTAATTTGCAGTCAAACAGTGAAAATAGGCCAAAGTGACCACTGGTCAGTGACACTGACCACTGGTCAACCACATCAACAATTGTTCATATGATCTCCTAATACACTAATTAGCATTCAAACGGTAAAATTAGGCCAAAGTGACCAGTGTCAGTGGTCAGCTTGTTATTCATTTTATTTAACAAACACAAATGTTTTTTAATGAGAACTTGTCAAGAATGAGTTTTTATAACTCCAACTTTCATTTGGACAAAACGGCGGTTCAAAATTATAATAGAAAATTTTGACAAAACGGCGGTTTAACAGTGCCAACTGAATGATCGTGGGCCCCAACCGGGGCGGGCGGGGGGGGCGGAGAGAAGAAGCGGTTAACAGTGAAGAAGGAGAAAGAAGAAGAAGAAGAAGGGAGAAGAAGAAGAAGAAGAAGAAGGAGAAGGAGAAGGAAAAGGAAGAAGAAGAAGAAGAAGAAGAAGAAGAAGAAGAAGAAGAAGAAGAAGAAGAAGAAGAAGAAGAAGAAGAAGAAAGAAGAAGGAGAAGGAAAAGAAGAAGAAGAAGAAGAAGAAGAAGGAGAAGAAGAAGAAGGAAGAAGGAAAAGAAGAAGAAGAAGGAGAAGGAGAAGAAGGAGAAGAAAAAGAAGAAGAAGAAGAAGAAGAAGAAGAAGAAGAAGAAGAAGAAGAAGAAGAAGAAGAAGAAAGAAGAAGAAAAGAAGAAGAAGAAGAAGAAGGAGAAGGGGAAGATGAAAAAGAAAAAGAAGAAGAAGAAGGAGAAGAAGAAGAAGGGGAAGGAGAAGGAGAAGAAGAAGAAGAAGAAGAAAAAGAAGAAGAAGAAGAAGAAGAAGAAGAAGAAGAAGGAAAAGGAGAAGAAGAAACAGCAACAGTAGTAGAATGTGAATGTTCATCATGTCATGGCTGTCTCTCGGGTCTGAGGAAGCCATTGTCGCTGTGCCTTCATCGGTGGATGCGTGTGTGGCTTCGGAAACCAAACTCAGAAACGCACGTGCGATTGCAGGTAAGAAACTAAGTACTTGGGTGTCACCATCTCCCAAGATCTCAGGTGGGACACCCATATTTCCAATGTTACCAGCAAACCCAGTAAGACCCTAGGCTTTCTTCGGCGAAACTTGAAAGTCAGATCCATTAACATCAAGGAGACAGCATACAAATCCTTCGTAAGACCTGTCCTGGAGTATGCTTCCCCAGTGTGGGATCCCTACACTGCAAAGGACGTCGGCAGGGTGGAGAAAGTTCAGCGGCGAGCCGCCCGCTGGGTGGTGAACAGGCATCGCCAGACATCCAGCGTGGGGGAAATGTACCCGCAGCTGAACTGGACACCACTCGCCGACAGGAGATGTACGGCAAGGCTCACAACTTTCTATAAGCACCACCATGGCCAAGTCTCCATCAACACGCCATACTCTCCGTCTCTGAATCCACCCACGAGGAGGACAAGGCAATCCCACCAGTCCACTTACCTCCTCCCTGCCTGAAAAACCAGCACAGGAAGTACTCCTTTTTCCCCACGGACGATCAGCGAGTGGAACTCCCTTCCATCTGAGGTCGTAACATTACCCTCAGTGGAAGGATTCAAATCCCGAAAATAGAAACCCCCTTTCCTCTCATCCCCGTTCCCCTGTTTCCCCCAAATCCCTATGATCTGGCACACACACACACACCCCCCCCCCCGCCCCCCCCCTCCCCACTCCCCCCCCCCCCCCGCAACAAGAAAGAGTAGTAGAATTTGTATGCCAGAGACTATGATTATTTACATTTCTACCCGCCAAGAACGATAACCTGTTGACTGAAAAAGCAATGAGCTATGTTCTTTTCTGTTACAAATTATCGTTCTTGGCGGGCGTAATAATATTATTATGTGACCGAGCACCACGAAAGGGACATTAAGTCGCTGGGCTAGTTTGTTCTCACAAAAGGCTTGCAAAGTCAAAAACCTCATTCTTTGTCAATTTTGAGTTATGGGTATTTTTGTGTTCTCTAACATCTTATCGCTCATATCTATAAAGTTTAATCTACTATGGTCTCTAAATGGTCTTATAAGATTTTAAAACGAGTATGTCAATGCATTTTTTACAGCTAGGCTAAACGTTAGACTGTGTTTCCTCAAAATGGCCGACGCTCACCCTACTGAATTTAAATGCTCGTAACTCTGGAACGAAAAAAGATTCAAGAATGGTTCTTGCATCATTAGAAAGAGAATTGTCTGACGTTTTCAAATGTATAGTTTTCTCAGAATGGTCAGTTTGACACTTAATGTCCCTTTCGTGGTGCTGGGTCACATTATATGTGAATAGACTAAAAGCCTGGGAATGTACATTCCAGAATTCCTGGTTCTTGCATCATTAGAAAGAGAATTGTCTGACGT
>CM065710.1:3371932-3374432 GCA_017654935.2 Phymorhynchus buccinoides
ACGACGACGACGACGACGACGACGATGATGATGATGATGATGATGACGACGACGACGACGACGATGATGATGATGATGATGATGATGATGATGAATGTTCACAGATTCTGCGAGCGCACGTGGTTCCAGAGGAGAGGCGGTTTCTGTCTGACATCGCTGACGAAGAGAGGCTGCCCGCTGTTCAGAACGTGGTCTACTTGCTCACCAAGAATGGAAAACGTCAGTTGAGCCAACAGATTGTTATTTTGTTCATTTAGTTTCACTTTCAAGCACATATGCACACACGCATGCGTACACGCACAGGCACACACGTACACACCGCGGGCGCACACACACTACACTACACGATCGATGGCTTAGTGTTAAAGCGGACTATCTTTAGATAGTCTATTGACTTATTATCGATGTTATTGCACAAACTAAGAACTTGTATCATAAAAGACTGCAAATGATATAAAAATGGGGATTATGCTTTTTATATCTGCGCAGTAATTTTTTGATACAAGTTCTTAGTTTTTGCAATATGTTCAATAATACGTCAATAGACTGACTATCTTAGTCAGTTTTGACTCCAAGCCATCGCGATTCTCTTGTATATTTGTATTTTCAGCTGTTTAATTAAAACTGCTACTGTAGTGTAGTGTAGTGTAGTGTAGTGTAGTGTAGTGTAGTGTAGTGTAGTGTAGTGTAGTGTAGGGCTGTGCAATGCAGTAGAGTATATTTTCATTATAGGATATGACGAGATCTCCAGGCTTAATCTTCTTTGCGTTTCCCTGGAGTTTCTCCATAGTTATTGTTCTTTGCGTTTCCCTAGAGTTTCTCCAGAGTTATTGTTCTTTGCGTTTCCCTAGAGTTTCTCCAGAGTTGTTGTTCATAGCATCTCTCTAGAGTTTCTCCATAGTTACTGTCTTTACGTTTCCCTGGAGTTTATCCAGAGTTATTGTTATTTGAAATTGATCTTTTTTTCTTTTCTTTTTTTCCTTCATCATACATCAAACATTACTTTAATACAACACACCACATATAGTTTCCTTAATCATCAAACATTACTTTAATACAACACACCACATATAGTTTCCTTAATCATCAAACATTATTTTAATACAACACACCACATATAGTTTCCTTCATCATACATCAAATAATATACCGATGTACAAGTAGTGCAAAAAGGCCTGCCAGCCATGAGATATAAAACAATATCCAGAGATATCATTTGCATATATTAACCCATAGGCTCAGTGTAAACGCGCGTGAGAAAAGGTGTAAGAATACACCGTTGCTATTAGAAACTTGGCGTCACAGTTATATATCTCACGGCTTGTACACTCGCATGCGACTATCTGCAGTACTCAAACCATATTTTCTTTATTTGCATCAAGTGATGTTTAGTAAAACAAAAAGCCCAAACATACTCCTAACCCTATGCCTTAACCCGATAAATGGAAAAAGTTGTTTATGATGAACATTTTACTTTGAAAAAAATATTGTGAAGAGTAAGTTTTAGTGAAATTGCAAATGATAAAATTAGCGGCTGACAACCACATATTCAAGTTAGTGTCACTGCAAATAACGCCTTCTGAGCAGGACACCAAAAAACGTCATCTTAGTGGACTTACGCAATCACTGAAATTACGTCATCATTGAAAGTTCGTCATTGGCGAAATGACAATAACTATGGCCTGTGATTGCAGTGTAAAACGAATATGTCATTGTAAAGGCTATTTTTTTTATACAGCAAATTCCAGTAGGTTCATTTTTCGATTAATAATCAGTTTCCTTTCATAATGCTTAAATGTGCAAGATCAAAATAGCTCACGACTTTCTAACTTGGAGAACTATATTATTTGTGGATGAGTGGGATTTTCTTGCTACGGTGAAGTGGTTAGTATTATTTTAGATCTGCATGCATGGCCGTCTCGCTTCTTCGTTGCGTGTTTGATTATTATCTGAAAGAGGTAAAATATCGGTATATATCCGTTATTAGGATTTGCGAGTGTAATATTGCTTTTATCCTATCTCTCGTGGCTTGCTGTTTATCACACTCGGTCTCCGCCACTTGAGATAGGATACAAACAATATCACACTCGCAAATCCCAATAACTGATATTACTTTAATACAACACACCACATATAGTTTCATTAATCATTCATCAAACATTACTTTCATACATCACACCACATATAGATTCATTAATCATTCATCAAACATTACTTTAATACAACACACCACATAATTATAGATTCATTAATCATTCATCAAACATTACTTTCATACAGCACACCACATATAGTTTCCTTCATCATTCATCAAACATTACTTTAATACAGCACACCACATATAGTTTCCTTCATCATACATCAAACATTACTTTAATACAACACACCACATAATTATAGATTCATTAATCATTCATCAAACATTACTTTCATACAGCACACCACATATAGTTTCCTTCATCATACATCAAACATTACTTTAATACAGCACACCACACAT
>CM065710.1:3384432-3401932 GCA_017654935.2 Phymorhynchus buccinoides
CGCTGAACGGAAGTGAGGTGGTGTACGATGAGCTACGTCACGGACATGTCAACCCCTCCCTGTTGCCGCCTGAGGTGCGAGTGGCCACCATCAACAACGGTAACGCTTGGCCTTTCATCCCCCTGGGGCGGATCTGAGGGAGGGGGGTTCCCGGGTTCCCGGAACCCCCCTCCCTCCCTTTGCCCCAAGCATGTCCCTTATACAGACCTGTTCACTCTACTCTTTTCGAGTAGTTTTCTACTCAATTTGGACCTCTACTACTCTTCTAAATTGATGAAAATGCTATTTAATTCTTGATTGCTACTCGTTTTCAGTGAACAGTGTTTGATGGTTTAACCCTTTCACCGCCAGCCATGTTTCAGCAAAAAATGTCCATTAAACTTACCTGGGGAGACAAAAAAAATATGTCTGTAATATTGCAAATTCCTCTGTGACATATATAGCATTAGGCCTATCCATACCTCCCAAAATGAAGAAAATAGGGTCTTCAGATAACAGGCCCTGATTTGATGCCTTTCAGTGACATGGGTATTAAACCATTGTGGTGCTAAAATGCGACATTGGCGGTGAAAGGGTTAATGAATCAAACTACACATTTCACACTAAAGCTACTCATTTTAGCTATCCAGACTACTCAAAACTTGTTTAAGGGGAAACCAGGTCTGCTTATACAAGGGTAAACAGCGAGACAGTGGCTCAAGTGCTGCTTTAATAATCACTAAATTGCAAAATCTTCAGGGGGCTTCACCTTCTGGACCCCCACAATCCCACTACACCCTATGACCTATGCTGCTCCCTGGACTCCACGCGGACCCCCCCCATTACGAATCATTTGGTTCGCCACTGACACACACTCTCTCTCTCTCTCTCTCTCTCTCTCTCTCTCTCTCTCTCTCTCTCTCTCTCTCTCTCTCTCTCTCTCTCTCTCTCTCTCTCTCTCTCTCTCTCTCTCTCTCTCTCTCTCACTCTCTCTCTCTCTCTCTCTCTCTCTCTCACTCTCTCTCACTCTCTCTCTCTCTCTCTCTCTCTCTCTCTCTCTCTCTCTCTCTCAGTCTCTCTCTCTCTCTCTCTCTCTCTCTCTCTCTCTCTCTCTCTCTCTCTCGTCTCTCTCTCTCTCTCTCTCTCTCTCTCTCTCTCTCTCTCTCTCTCATATTTTATGCATTTTAAAATAATTTCTCCATACCTTTTCCGCTAAGTTGCAGTTTACAACTTTGTAAGTTTGTAGCGTACCTCGTCAAATTTTGACACTAAAAAATATGTGACTCAGCACCATGAAAGGGACATTAAGTGTCAAACTGACCATTCTGAGAAAATGATACATTTCAAATCTTCAGATAATTATATTTCTAATCATACAAGAACCATTCTTGTATATATTTGTTTTCAGTTCCAGAGTTATGAGCATTAAAAGTTAGTTTTGTTTTGTTTTGAGTGTCGACCTTTTTGTTTTCAAATCAAATTCAAATTCAAAATTCTTTATTGTCTTCAAATGAAGAAAATCTTTTTTTTTCAGCGTGCACTTCAATCTAAAACTGACAAGACATTATATTATAAACTCAAGACATAAAATACATGCATAAAAGCACATGTTATTCACATAGACCAGTTAAGTTTGTCACACACACACTTGTGTTTTGAGAAAACACAGTCTCTAAAGTCTAGTCTAGCTGATTTTTTTGTATTGACCTACTTGTTTTAACCCTTTCACCGCCAGCCATATTTCAGCCAAAAATTCCATTAAGTTTACCTGGATAGAGAACAAAATCCATCTGCAGTATTGGGGATCCTTCTGTGACAGATATTAAATAAGGTCTATCCTTACTTCCCCAAACTAAGACAATAGGGTCTTTGGATAATAGACTTCAATTTGATGCCTTTTAGTGACATAGGTGTTAAGTCACTGTGGTGTTAAAATGCGACTTTGGCGGTGAAAGGGTTAACCCTTTCAATGCCAGCCATTCTTCAGCTAAAAATCTCCATTAAACTTACCTGGGTAGAGAAAAGATGATGTCTGCAATATTGGGGATTCCTCTGTGACATGCATAAAGTAGGGCCTATCCTTACCTCCCAAAATGAAGAAGATATTGTCATTGGATACCAGACCCTCATTTGATGCCTTTCAGTGACATGGGTGTTAAATCATTGTGGTGCCAAGAGGCGACAGTGGCGATGAAAGGGTTTTAACCCTTTCACCGCCAGCCATCTTCAGCCCACAAAATACCATTAAGCTTACCTGGGTAGAGACAACAAACAATATTGCGAATTCCTCTGTAACATGTATAACATGTCTTTGGAGGCTTATCCTTACCTCCCCAAAATGAAGAAATTAGGGTCTTCAGATAACAGGCCCTGATTTGATGCTTTTTTAGTGACGTGGCTGTTAAACCATTGTGGTGCTAAAATGCGACGTTGGCGGTGAAAGGGTTAAAGTACCTACAAGACCATTAATGTAGAGACCATAATTATCAATCATTAACCCTTTCGCCGCCAGCCTTTTTTTTGCAAGAAAATGCCATTAAGCTTAACTGGGTAGAGAAAAAAATGTACCTGCAATATTGGGATTTCCTTTATGACATGTATAACATTAGGCATATACATACTTCCCAAAATTAAGAAAATATGGTCTTCGGATAACAGGCCCTGATTTGATGCCTTTTAGTGACATGGGTGTTAAACCATTGTGGTGCATACATTGGCGGTGAAAGGGTTAATTGTCATGAATCTCTTCCTGGTTTTTTTTGCAGGGGTGTACTTTCTGTACCAAGACGTGAGGAGCCGGGTGCTCAAGTCCCCCCAGAACCTGGTGGCCGCCAACGGGGTCATCCACCTGCTTACCCACTACCTCTACACCCTGCCCTCCCACCCCCCGTCCTCCCCCTCCCCCACCCCCGCCCCACCCCCCACCCCCACCTCCGTCCAGGGCACGGGGGGTGCTGGGGGTATCTGGTGGGGTGGTGGTGGAGGGCTGTGGTTGTTGTTGTTGTTGTGCGCGGGTGCCGCGTTGTGCTGCAGCTGTTGGGCGACCGACGCCCGGTGGACTTGCTGGTTTTGTTTGGCTGGGGGGTTAGAGGGAGGGGATTGGGGGGTGGGTGGGGTATGAATCATTGAATGAATGAATGAATGAATGAATGAATGAATGAATGAATGAATGAATGAATGAATGAATGAATGAATGAATGAATGAATGAATAGGTGACCAACTGTAGATGGACGTCTTGGCTTTGTTTCGCTGGGGGGTAGAGAGGTAGGGGAGAGAGGGGTCTGAATGGGAAAAGAAAGAAAGAAAGAAAGAATGAATGAATGAATGGATGGATGGATGAATGAATGTGTGGATGGATGAATGAATGGTTGGATGGATGGATTGATGAATGGATGGATGGATGGATGAATGAATGAATGAATGAATGAATGAATGAATGAACGAACGGATGAATCAATCAATCAATGAAAGAATGTGGGGGTTAGCGACTGTAAATAAACTTCTTGGCTTTGCCTGGCCGGATGTTATAGGGAAAGGGTAGGAAATGGTGTATGTATGGTGGTGGTGGAGGAGGAGGCGGGGGGGGGGGGGGACATGGGAATGCTTGGGGGAGGGGAGGAAATAGAACGGAAATCGAGTAAGAAAAAACAAGAGTCCGGAAGAAGAGTGTGTGTGTGTGTGCGCGCGCACATGTGCGTGTGCGTGCGTGCGTGTGTGCGTGCGCGCGTGCGCGCTGAGCATTACTATTGCATTGGTTCTTTTATCTACATAGACCTGCTTGAGACGCAGAATCGAGAGCTTGTGAGTGACACATTTCATAATAATATCGATTACGCCTGCAATACTGTATTATGCGTGTGCTTGCATGAATTCGTGCTTTTTATCATTATCATGATCACGTAAGGCGTTTGTCAAGCATTGAGTATTTTGTCATTTTATATACAAAGTTTGTTGTTTGTTTGTTTCTTTGAAAGGAAGAGAAGAATGTTATCTATTATGAGTTATATCTAGAATGGGTTATATGAATCAACATTTTAGTCACGTCAAGATTGTGTGTGATGAATTTCATCATAATAATAATATTAATAATAATGAGTATGCTTGTAATACAAGTGTGTTTGCATGAATTAGTGTTATTATTGTTTTGATATTTTGATCTCTGCGTGTCAATAGCTTTCAAGCAATATATAGCAGCTCAACAAGCATAGCACTCTCTGAAAGAAGGGGTTGTTAACTTCTTCTTTTTATGTCTCCATTCCGTGAGTGTGGGTGTTAGTTGGATAAGCTGAGAGCAGAGAGAGAGAGAGAGAGAGAGAGAGAGAGAGAGAGAGAGAGAGAGAGCTTACAAACTTGAAAACTTGAAAACTTTAACTTTATTTTTCAAGGATAAAGAATTTAGGCAACGCCTAGTCTTCCAATCTGTCCTTGGTACATATGCGAACATAGAATACAAACATAGCAAGGCATGATATTACACATACAAATTTGAACATGAAGGTAGCACCTTTGGAGAGAGAGAGAGAGAGAGAGAGAGAGAGAGAGAGAGAGAGAGAGAGAGAGAGAGAGAGAGAGAGAGAGAGAGAGAGAGAGAGAGAGAGAGAGAGAGAGAGAGAGAGACTGAAGACTGAAAAACTTTATTACATAAGGATTAAGATTTTAGGCCGGGCCCATTCTTCCAATCTGTCCTTGGAACGAGAACTAGACTAATACAAAACAATCAATTAGGCAAACATATATAGCATGTACCGGGTGAAGCAATGCATCACAGAGAGAGAGAGAGAGAGAGAGAGAGAGAGAGAGAGAGAGAGAGAGAGAGAGAGAGAGAGAGAGAGAGAGAGAGAGCACAACACAATTGAACACAGTTGAACACAATTTTAATGTTTCAGGCCTCCGGCCTATAACATAGGAGGTGCGGTGCACACACAAAAAACGAAATGACAATAAATGTATAATAATTAATATACTAATAGGATCAATCATAAATGTTGCTTATTACATCTGAGGCAAGAGTTCTTCTCTTTTCCTCAGTGCATAGTAGATGTACATAGCAACATCTCTAGTAATATATATGTTATCATTCGCAAGTAGTTGTTTAAGTTCGATAGAATCAACATTCGAAAACTGTCTGTTCTTCAATATGTATTTTTCTCTGAGAGGAGTATAAACATTGCATCTCAATAAAATAAAAAATGCAGTTCATTCTCAATTTGGTTACAGAATGGGCATGTTTGAACATTTTCTTTGTATCTAATATTTGTGTTCAGGTCGTTTATGCCAAGACGAAATCTTGTAAAATGTATTTTAAACTTGTTAACTGTTAAGTAGGCTAAATAGGATTCTGGTTGTAAGAGAGACTTGAATGAATAGTAATTACTGAAGCGATCACTTGATTTAAGCTTACTAACCCAATCCTGCTGATAACAATCAACCATCCTTTGACTGAAGATCTTCTTACAATATTTAACATTACCAACCCCGCCCGCTAACCAGACATCAGAGAACCCATATCTATCAAGACAGCATTTTATATCGTAAGCCCAGTTATTTTGTATTGTTCTACCCTCGGTGATGTTCATAAAGCTATTTGTCAAGGAGAGATAGGCTTGCTTGGGGATTCTGTTCAGTTCCATCTGCTGTACGGAGAACCAATAACTAAGTGCTCTTAGTGTACTGTCTATATACAGACTATAATGACCTGTCTCGCCATAAACCATTGTATTTGGCGTTTTAGGACTAACATTTAACAGTTTTTTACAGGCAAACAATTGGACAGCTTCGATAGTTTTATATTGTGTACTGCCCCATACCTCTGCTGCGTACAATACCATTGGCTTCACCATAGTATCAAACAGTTTAAAGAAGATAGTTGTGTCCATGTTACCTAAGCTCCACATTGTCTTCATGATTTCTATTGTTTTATATTTGGCTCTCCTTGTGAAATCTTCCAACGCTGTTACAAAAGATAATTTAGTTGTCAGAGTGAAACCAAGATATTTGTAACTATTCACTACTTCAATTTGCTCTCTTTTAAAATACCATTTTTCAGATTTAGACAAATGCCCCCCTTTTCTAAAAATCATAACTTTAGTTTTATTTAAATTAACTTTTAGAACCAGTTTATCAGACGCTACTTGTAAATTATTTATTTGGTTTTGTAAACCTGAAGGTGTAGAGGAAATCAAAGCTATATCGTCTGCGAAAAGCAAAAGGAAAATTTCTTTTAAGCCAGGTAGAAATTGAAAACCGTGCTTCCCTTTATCATTTACTTCCTCTGCCACTTCTGTTATGAGTAAAGAAAAGATCAGGGGAGATAACAAGCACCCTTGCCTTAGGCCGCCTGGGCATTCGAAGAACTCCGATATCTCAGAGCCCCATTTCACGCATGATTGGACAGACTTGTATATCCCCTGCATCATATTTAACATTTTAGTGGATGCTTTTACTTTTTCTAGCACTTTCCACAGGCTTTCTCGATTAACTGTATCGAACGCTTTCATGTAATCGATGAAAGCTACGTATAATTTTCCATTTTTACGTTTCTCGTTAATGCATGTATTAATCATTGTAACTAAGGAAAAAATATGGTCAATAGTAGAATATGTTTTGCGGAAACCAGCTTGCTCCTCACAAATTTTCTCTTCTTGTTCAGCCCATTTGTAAAGTCGCTTGTTAAGAATAGAAGTAAACACTTTACTAACGCAGCTTAGTAATGAAATCCCTCGGTAGTTTCCTGGATTAGTAGAGTCACCTTTTTTAAATAGAGGAACTAGGACTGAGCGTGACCATTCAACAGGGTAGTAACCGTTATCGTATAGCCTATTAAACAATTTTACTAAGAAGGGGACAATGAAATGAGTAGAACATTTTAAGAACTCGCTACTAATACCGTCTAACCCAGACGCTTTCCCTGATTTTAACTTTCTAATTGCGTGCTCAACTTCAGCGTCTGTAATGGGTTGGTCTAAATCTGGAATCAAGACAGGATCTTCGGTTTCTAAAAAGGTGTTCTGGGAATTCCCGTTCTCTTCGTTTGACTCGCCTGCCTGTCCAAAAATATTTTCAAAATGCTCTTGCCATACAGAAATAGGAAGAAAGAGAGAGAGAGAGAGAGAGAGAGAGAGAGAGAGAGAGAGAGAGAGAGAGAGAGAGAGAGAGAGAGAGAGAGAGAGAGAGAGAGAGAGAGAGAGAGAGAGAGAGAGAGAGAGAGAGAGACAGAGAGAGCGAACGAACGAATGTTTTTTATTGAGGAAAAGCGGAATAAGCACAATAACCGGCTTTTTTTCATCCGGCCCTCAGAACCAACAGAAAAGAAATTAAAAAATACAAATAGAAAAAAAAGACATCGCAAAATATAAGAAAAAAACTCAACCTTCAATCAAGGTCGTAAACAGAAGCACTGTGCAAGGCATATAAATAAGATAAAGTACATCAATGAGAGAGAGAGAGAGAGAGAGAGAGAGACTGAGACAAGGACAGACAGACAGACAGAGACCAATAGAGAGAGGGAGGTCAAAATAAAATAAAAGATGGAAGAAATGAAGTAATACATGCAGGAAAAAAATGCATAGTAAATACAATGTACATACTCAAGAAGACTTAACAAGAGAGAGAGAGAGAGAGAGAGAGAGAGAGAGAGAGAGAGAGAGAGAGAGAGAGAGAGAGAGAGAGAGAGAGAGAGAGAGAGAGAGAGACGGGGTGCTAGAGTTGTCTGAAGACAAGGGGGGGGGGGGGGGGGGGGGGGGGTATGAGGGTAGTAGGGATGTGTGTGTGTGTCGTTTTTATTATGAAGTTATTTCCAACAAAGAGGGCACACACAAAAAAGTGTCGGTGCAATAGAGAAGAGATTTTTGTTGTTGTTGCGGAGTTACATCCCTTCCTTGTGGGCTGCTATCTAACATTTGCCAACCCTGTATTATTCAGTTAAGACTGAAGACTGTTATTAGTCCATAGTACATAAGAATATGGGGCAATCATGCACATCAACACCCCCCGTCACAGGTTGTTTTTCTTCTACCTTTATATTCTTACTATTAGCAAGCGCATAATTGTTTAAAAGGATGAAAATTAATGCTTAACACAAAAAACGATAGAGGTTTAAAGTGCTCAATCTGCAGTAAAAAAAAAAAAATTTAAAGGCAAAACTGGAAGAAATTTTGTTGTGGAAATAACCGAGAAATGGAGGAGGGGTGTTAATCTGATTTATTTTATTAGGATTGAATTTTAATATGATTGCGTTTTACGATGATTGCATTTTCTTATGATTGCATTAAGTTTTAATGAATCCAGTATGTGAGGCTGTGTGGTGTGTGAACACTGTGTTGCTACTGAATCGTATCGTATTGTTTTGCATTGTGTTGACTTGTATTGCATTGTATTGTCATTTGTATTGAACATTATGGTATTACTACTATTGTTATCCATTGCATTATATAGTCTACATGTAGGCCTACAGTGCGTTTCGTATGATTCGGCAATGCATTGCATCGGAGTCTACATGTATAGTGCGTTTCGCATAATTCGGTGATGCATTGCATCAGAGTCCACATGTACATAGCGTTTCGTATAATTCGGCGATGCAGTTGTATTATTTTGCATTGCGGTTTTTGGTGCTGTACTGACTAATGCCATTATTACAATGACTTTTTGTGTGCATTATTTTAATTATCTTTATTATTATTATCATTCTCTCGGACAGTTCAATCGATTCTAGAGAAACGGGTGTATGGGTTATTTGTTCGGTTCTTTTCGCTGAACAAAATAATGGGTCAATAAAAGATCAGGTGAGTGGAATCAAACCTGTTTAAATTAATAAATGCACAGTCCAATTTCAGTCTTACAGACATCCAACTGTGACAACGTGTCTGTGAGGCAGGCATGATTCTGATGAAAATACTGCTGTCTGCATGAATCTGATGAAATCCTACCAGGGGCCTATGCCCCTTCAATATTCATGCAGACCCCCCCAGGGCTCCCAATCGTCCCTCAAAACAAGGGGTCCCAGGGACTCCTTCACTTACGGCATAGAGGGTCCTAGAATAGGGATAGAGGGTCCCAGTGGCATTGCGAATGCTAAAAAGAACGTTTCTAGTGCATCCCTGAGACCCCCTGCACATTCGTTTAGAGGGTCCTTTAGAATGTTAGTACTTCCTAGACCCCCAAATGGGGGTCCCTGGGAGCCCTGCCCCTGTACACGAATCTGACCTGGTTGGATAAGTGTGAGGCGGCTTTTAGGCCACCGTGTGATGATGCGCGTGAATAGGGCATTTGCCACGAGTGTTCGTTCTCTATTGGCTACTGCAAAGAACACCTTTTGCAAGAGTGAATGCCCTTGGTGGGTGGGGGAAGATGGTTGAGCACTGACCAAACAAGAGCATAACTCTCGCCAATAACCCTATTTGAGGCCACTAAATGGCTGCCTTTCGCAAGAGTGAATGCCCTTGTCCGCACTGACCAGCAAGGGCTTCACTCTCACTGTCAAGGGCGTCAATAACCCTAGTTGCAGAGGCCAATATGCTAGACTACTAATTTGCCCGCGCTCGTTCTGCCCGAGTTACGCTGACCTTTCTAATTCGACTCTCTAAATTCAACTCAGTGAATGTCAAGGTCGTCCTCACGGGGCAAATGCCCTATTTTGCCATTGTGCGTGAATGTGCGTGAATTGACTAAAATGACATTATTAACTTTTTTTTCTTTTTCTTACGATGTGCAGTGCAGTGGCTTAGCGTTCTAGCGTTTTACACCATGGAATTAATCATGTGGATATGTTCTACTTTACTCACCCAACCGACCCTCTCAAATTTTCGCATTTGGAAAAAAAATCGCTGAAAGTTAACATTTTGTCATTTTGGAAGAAAGGGATAGGGGTAGGATCAGCCCTCCACAACCTAACCTCTCAAAATTTCGTGTTGAAATTAGTTTTTACCGATCAGCGCCTCAGATGAGCCCAAAGCCTTTACAATCCATCAACAAATAACAAAAAACAACATTCTGACAAACCACCAACAGTGCATATGCAAAGCAACTCTCTCGTGTTGCACAATTAGTTTTTACCGACACACACACACACATAAACACACAATTATTGACGCCAACTCGTTCATACCCCATTCGGTAAGTCACAGCAACTGAGCCGCATGGACTGGACACAAACACCCTCACACAGTACGCACGCAGACAGACACCCTCACACGACACTAACACCCTAACACACAACGTACGCACGCAGACACACACACAAACACAGACACACACATGCGTGCACACACAACCCACAAAACCAAAATACACACAAGCACACATTCATGCTCACACACACACACACAACACACACACTCTCACACACACACACACACACACACACACACACACACACACACACACACACGCGCGCACGCACGCACACACACACACACACACACACACACACACACACACACACACACACACACACACACACACACGCACACACACGCACCACAAAACACAGCACAAACCTCTTAAATCAATCTTCCCTCACGTGCACACAACGATAGACAACTGATCAAATATTTAGGGCGCAGCAGGAAAAAGATGGGTTTTAAGAGAGGTTTTGAATGAGGAGACTGAGTTGGAGTGTCGGAGAGGAGAAGGCAGAGAATTCCACAGAGATGGTGCTTGACAAGAAAAAGAACGTTGGCCAGCAGATTTGAGACGGATGGAGGGAATGGAAAGGAGACGAGAATCAGAAGACGAACGTAGTTGGCAACGTTCTGTCATTTTGGAAGAAAGGGATAGGGTTAGGATCAGCCCTCCACAACCCACCCCCTCAAAATTTCGCGCTTAAATTTGTTTTTACCGAAAAGCAGCATTGTGTTATTTTGGAAGAAAGGGATAGGGTTAGGATCAGCCCTCCACAACCCACCCCCTCAAAATTTCGCGTTGAAAATTGTTTTTACCGAAAAGCAACGTTCTGTCGTTTGGGGGGAAAGGGATAGGGTTAGGATCAGCCTAGGATAGTTTTCATGGAACAGAAAGAAGCAGACTTTGAGATTGAGGGTCGTAAACATGAATGGGGTGACTGAAGTGCAACATTGCTGATGGTGTGATTGTATCAAGGGTGCTACTACACAAAATGAAAAAAACCCTGAAAGGCCGGGGTCCAGGGGAAAAATGTCCCCCCTGCAGCTGAAGCAAAGATTGATTTGTGAAGGTATTTCAGTTTGCTTTTTCCACAATTTATACAAATGCTTATTTTAAAGTGTTTGAAAAATACAGCAGACACACAAAGATTTTGTTTGTCAAATTAAAAAAAAAAACTTCCTTTTCTGGTAAAATTCAAAAACAGGAAATCCTTGTATACCAGGAAAAGTTGCACCCCTGCAGTATCTGTGTATGGGATATGTCGA
This sequence comes from Phymorhynchus buccinoides, assembly GCA_017654935.2. Classification (NCBI taxonomy): domain Eukaryota; kingdom Metazoa; phylum Mollusca; class Gastropoda; order Neogastropoda; family Raphitomidae; genus Phymorhynchus; species Phymorhynchus buccinoides. The sequence goes on from CM065710.1 coordinate 3,395,797, forward strand.
TGTGACGTCACACGCCTGTTATTTTATTACATTCCTTTTGCATTTTGCTTCGCGCAAAGAACAATAAGTGTTTAGAAACTCTAGGGAAACGCATAATTATTATTTTTAAAATCTGGAGATTGCGGTCCTTCTCACTGGCATTAGTCTAGATCGGATGGAACGGAACTGAAGGCTTAATTATTGAATGACCTCATTTTCTGCACACATGATGTTAGTAAGTTGGGTGTACAGCTTTATTTATTTATTGTTTGTTTGTTTGTTTTATGTCGCTGTTTTACTGTAGTTTTATAACATGATTTTAGTAAGTTGCGTGTACAGCTTTATTTATTTATTTATGTATTTATTTATTTATGTATGTGTTTGTTTGTTTGTTTATTTACCCGCTGCTGTCTATTTTTAAAACAGGTGCTCATGTCTGTGACTGCCTATTCATTCCGGTATTATGTTTTTAAGCGTTTGAGCGAAAGTGCTGCCGGAGACTTCTTCGCATCTCATACACAGAGCACAAGACAAATGAGTACGTCAGGCAAAAAGTGAACACCCTTGCAGGCAGACAAGAGCCACTCCTAGCAGTTGTCAAGCTCCACAAACTTGCCTGGTACGGCCATGTGACACATCACAACACTCAGGCCACAACGATTCTCCAGGGCATCAGCCAAGGAAAACGCCGGCAAGGCAAACAAAGAAAGTCCTGGCTGGACAACATCAAAAGCTGGACCAACACCAACACCCTCATACGCCTGGCAGAGGATCCAGTGGCGGAGGCTGACCACCCAATCCAGCATGGCACCCCGACGACCAAGCCGGTCAAGGGTGGAGTGAGTGAGTGGGTGATTATGTTTTTAAAGAACGTAAACTAAAACTTTACTACCAAGAACAGACTCTACCAGTCAACTCGTAGTCGCCATCTTTCTCTACAGGGTGTGAAACCTGCACATTGTTGGGCTAACTCCGAGAAAGAGAATCCAAGCCTTTGAGACAAAGCGCCTGAGAAAACTGCTGGGCATCTCATTTCATTCCCAGAACGAAAGGTTATGTCCGCAACAAGATCAAGGACCTGGTTGGGCCACAGGATTCACTATTATCCACACTAAGGCCGTGTACACACATTAGCGGATATTCCATGCGGAAACCCGTGCGCAATCCATAAATAAGTGAAACAAAGAAGGGAACAGATTTGCGCACGTGTCCGAATGTCCCTTATATGCGTCAACTTGTTTTCTTCTTTCTTCCACTTATTTAGGGTTTTCCGTACGGAATTTACGCGTCTAATGTGCACCCGGCCTTATCCTTCTTACTTCCACTTATTTAGGGTTTTCCGTACGGAACTTACGCGTCTAATGTGAACCCGGCCTGAAGCGTCGCAAGCTTGTCTGGTTTGGCCACGTCACTCGTCACGATTCCTTGTCTAAGACCATCTATGGTACCGTGGAGGGGGACCTTGATGTTAAGCCACGTACGTCACCCATCACGATTCCTTGTCTAAGACCATTCTCCGAGGTACCGTGGAGGGGGACCTTGATATTAGGCCACGTCACCCGTCACGATTCCTTGTCTAAGACCATTCTCCGAGGTACCGTGGAGGGGGACCTTGATATTAGGCCACGTCACCCGTCACGATTCCCTGTCTAAGACCATCCTCCGAGGTACCGTGGAGGGGGACCTTGATATTAGGCCACGTCACCCGTCACGATTCCCTGTCTAAGACCATTCTCCGAGGTACCGTGGAGGGGAGTGGGGGAAGGGGTACCGTGGAGGGGAGTGGGGGAAGGGGTACCGTGGAGGGGAGTGGGGGAAGGGGTGTCGTGGTCGGCAAAAGACAACATCAAAGCGTGGACAAACATGGACATGAACGACCTGCTCCCTCTTGCTCACCACAGAGAGAAATGAAGAACCCTGTCAGCTGCTGCTGCCCATCACCCCCCCCCCTCCCCCCAACGACCACGGAGGTCAAAGGACTAAAGGTACCGTGGAGGGGGACCTTGATATTAGGCCACGTCACCCGTCACGATTCCTTGTCTAAGACTATTCTCCGAGGTACCGTGGAGGGGTACCTTGATATTAGGCCACGTCACCCGTCACGATTCCCTGTCAAAGACTATTCTCCGAGGTACCGTGGAGGGGTACCTTGATATTAGGCCACGTCACCCGTCATGATTCCCTGTCTAAGACCATTCTCCGAGGTACCGTGGAGGGGGACCTTGATATTAGGCCACGTACATCTCTCGTCACGATTCCCTGTCTAAGACCATTCTCCGAGGTACCGTGGAGGGGTACCTTGATATTAGGCCACGTACATCACTCGTCACGATTCCCTGTCTAAGACCATCCTCCGAGGTACCGTGGAGGGGGACCTTGATATTAGGCCACGTCACCCGTCACGATTCCCTGTCTAAGACCATTCTCCGAGGTACCGTGGAGGGGTACCTTGATATTAGGCCACGTACATCACTCGTCACGATTCCCTGTCTAAGACCATCCTCCGAGGTACCGTGGAGGGGGACCTTGATATTAGGCCACGTCACCCGTCACGATTCCCTGTCTAAGACCATTCTCCGAGGTACCGTGGAGGGGGACCTTGATATTAGGCCACGTCACCCGTCACGATTCCCTGTCTAAGACCATTCTCCGAGGTACCGTGGAGGGGGACCTTGATATTAGGCCACGTCACCCGTCACGATTCCCTGTCTAAGACCATTCTCCGAGGTACCGTGGAGGGGGACCTTGATATTAGGCCACGTCACCCGTCACGATTCCCTGTCTAAGACCATTCTCCGAGGTACCGTGGAGGGGGACCTTGATATTAGGCCACGTCACCCGTCACGATTCCCTGTCTAAGACCATCCTCCGAGGTACCGTGGAGGGGGACCTTGATATTAGGCCACGTCACCCGTCACGATTCCCTGTCTAAGACCATTCTCCGAGGTACCGTGGAGGGGGACCTTGATATTAGGCCACGTACATCACCCGTCACGATTCCCTGTCTAAGATCATTCTCCGAGGTACCGTGGAGGGGTACCTTGATATTAGGCCACGTACATCACCCGTCACGATTCCCTGTCTAAGACCATTCTCCGAGGTACCGTGGAGGGGGACCTTGATATTAGGCCACGTCACCCGTCACGATTCCCTGTCTAAGACCATTCTCCGAGGTACCGTGGAGGGGGACCTTGATATTAGGCCACGTCACCCGTCACGATTCCCTGTCTAAGACCATTCTCCGAGGTACCGTGGAGGGGGACCTTGATATTAGGCCACGTACATCTCTCGTCACGATTCCCTGTCTAAGACCATTCTCCGAGGTACCGTGGAGGGGTACCTTGATATTAGGCCACGTACATCACTCGTCACGATTCCCTGTCTAAGACCATCCTCCGAGGTACCGTGGAGGGGGACCTTGATATTAGGCCACGTCACCCGTCACGATTCCCTGTCTAAGACCATTCTCCGAGGTACCGTGGAGGGGTACCTTGATATTAGGCCACGTACATCACTCGTCACGATTCCCTGTCTAAGACCATCCTCCGAGGTACCGTGGAGGGGGACCTTGATATTAGGCCACGTCACCCGTCACGATTCCCTGTCTAAGACCATCCTCCGAGGTACCGTGGAGGGGGACCTTGATATTAGGCCACGTCACCCGTCACGATTTCCCTGTCTAAGACCATTCTCCGAGGTACCGTGGAGGGGGACCTTGATATTAGGCCACGTCACCCGTCACGATTCCCTGTCTAAGACCATTCTCCGAGGTACCGTGGAGGGGGACCTTGATATTAGGCCACGTCACCCGTCACGATTCCCTGTCTAAGACCATTCTCCGAGGTACCGTGGAGGGGGACCTTGATATTAGGCCACGTCACCCGTCACGATTCCCTGTCTAAGACCATTCTCCGAGGTACCGTGGAGGGGGACCTTGATATTAGGCCACGTCACCCGTCACGATTCCCTGTCTAAGACCATTCTCCGAGGTACCGTGGAGGGGGACCTTGATATTAGGCCACGTCACCCGTCACGATTCCCTGTCTAAGACCATTCTCCGAGGTACCGTGGAGGGGGACCTTGATATTAGGCCACGTCACCCGTCACGATTCCCTGTCTAAGACCATTCTCCGAGGTACCGTGGAGGGGAGTGGGGGAAGGGGTACCGTGGAGGGGAGTGGGGGAAGGGGTACCGTGGAGGGGAGTGGGGGAAGGGGTGTCGTGGTCGGCAAAAGACAACATCAAAGCGTGGACAAACATGGACATGAACGACCTGCTCCCTCTTGCTCACCACAGAGAGAAATGAAGAACCCTGTCAGCTGCTGCTGCCCATCACCCCCCCCCCCCCCTCCCCCCAACGACCACGGAGGTCAAAGGACTAAAGGAAAAAGAGGAAACTAAAAACAGGGACTTTCCTCGTAAATTGTACTACATCCAGGATCGACTCGCTACCTGTATGGTATCTATAAATGTCCCGTGCGTACCGGTTCCAGGTAGGATTTTCTGCTTAACTTTCTTTCTTTTTCCCACTTTTTTTTGGCTTTGTCTAAGTTCCTGTGTATCGCACACGATCTCCTGTGGTTTTGGCATAGGAGGATCCTGACAGCGTTTTCATTTTTAATTAGTCCGTCACCAAAGGTGATCGGACTATTGCGATGGGCTGGTTTGTATTATTTTTTTTTGGTATGTTTTTTTTTCTGTCTGTCCCAAGGATATCTCCCGAACCGCTTGACCGACTCGCGTCAAATTTTGTGTGCTGGTGTGTCACCATGAGAGGAAGGCAGCCGCGCAATTGTTTTTGCCGTGACCTTGACCTTGGCGTACGACCTTGAAAACCGAAAATCGCTAAGGGGCCATAACTCCCACACCGTTGGTGTTAGAGTCTTCAAAGTTGGCATGTATGTACTTTGGCTTATGTCCGTTCTGATGGTGGCATACCGATCAAGGTCACGGTCTGGGAGATCGGTAGGCCTTGAAAGTGGTAGGGGTCTACACATTGAGTTTTAAGCCATATTTTCCACATTTGTACTTGTTATTTTTTGTTTGGGGGATGTTTTTTTGTCTTCGTCTAATTAGTTCCTTTGTATCGCACACAATCTCCTGTGGTTTTGGAATAGGAGGATCATATTATCCCTGACAACGTTTTCATTATTAATCATTGTTATTAATTTTATTTTGTAGTTGCAGTATCCCTTCCTCAAATACCCGAAACATCTTCGCAGCTGAAATGGCTGACGATCAGAACAAAACTCAGCTGTTTTTGTTTGGGCATATTGCAACTTTTTGTTCTCATAATAAGTCATCAGTTTCGGACAATGTAGTGATCATCATATAGGTCCCAGGAATAACGTGGGAAGTAACAATCGTTCTAACGTGAGAAAAGAGACTGATTACTGTTCAATGTAGTGCTGACTGCTTGTTTATGGCAATCTTTAACAGTTTTGAACCAAAAAAGATTATTCATGTGTATAGGTTTTAACCCTGCATGTACTAAATGTGCATTCCACGTTAGGGCGGACGGGAGATTCCCCACGCTAGGCCCAAATGTACCTTCCACGTTAGGACGAAACGTATTTTCCACGTTAGGTCGATGTGTACATTCCACGTTAGTACGCATTCCCAAAAGTTTCTGAGTTGGGTTGTTTTGTGTGTGTGTGTGTTTTTAGGAAAATAACACCAGCCCCCTATTTGAAATATAACACGTCAGCCGTTTTGCTTTGTATTTTTTCATATTTTTTTTTGTCATTGAAGTTTTCTTCTTTGCTCGTTTTAACCTACGCCTGATTGTTGATCTCACCACACATGATTAGCCTTAATTAATTTAGAATGGACGTTTCTTCTTCCGTTTCATTCCACCTTGCTGATATTCAATTTGATTAATTAAGCCGTTCCATTTCTATCATATCATAATTTTATTCTGTTGATGTATAATAATGTATTTATTTTCAGCAAATTCGTTTCAGTTATTTCTTCTTTGGCACGGGTGTCTTATTTTACATTTGTTGTTTTCATTGTAGTGTTATTGTTTGGCTTAAAATGATGTAAAGACAGTGTTGGTATTTGCGAGGTTGGTGTTTTTTGTTGTCTTCTTTTTCCCTGCGAGTGCCCTTTTCAAGAAAAGCAGGGAAGTTTGCTGAGTTGATTATCAATTTATTTT
>CM065710.1:3404432-3446932 GCA_017654935.2 Phymorhynchus buccinoides
AATGCTGAAGCCTCCTGAAACTAAAGCTCTTTTTTTGTTTTCTAAGGCTTGAAAAACAGCATTAGAAGTAGAATGTATATGTGTAATTCATTTGTATTCACTCGTAAGAAGTATTTCTGTACTCATTTGGTCTGTTAGTGATTACAAAAAATGATCTCTTGTGCCATCCAAAAGCCTGAAATCAGCCTAAAGGCCAACAATATCATGTCTAATATTATGATGTTTTTTATTATTGTTATTTTGACCCTACCCGTACCCCGTGGGTGTGTTTGCACCCATACTTTTACGTTCTGATTCATATTTTCAAACCCGTTATTAGAATCTTGCTGACATTTTATGACATTGTCAGTGAAAGGTTCGAGCATGTGCACGCCACAAATCAAGCATTTGTGATGCAGCACAGGAAAACCAGGCTAATGTCGTAAATTATCACTTTTTGACTTATTCATATTTTCAGAAAGGCCAGAGACAACAGATTAACAGGCAAAAAACAGAATTCATCTATCTCTAATAGTTTATTTTTAACAATTTTTCAATCAATCAAATCTCTCTCTCTTTCTCTCTTTCTTTCTCTCTCTCTTTCTCTCTCTTGTGGCTGGCCGACTTTAGCTGGGTATTCGCGTACTGCATCACATTTGTGTCGAAAACCAACCGAGTAAATAACCAACAACGTGGTCGCTTAAACTACTGAAAAGAGTCCTATAAACCTAGCAGATTGGTTGCTCTTTGATGATCCATGTTTAGGTTTTGCTTCATATTTTCAAACCCGTTCATAGAATCTTGCTGAAATTGTATGACTTTGTCAATGAAAGGTCCGAGCATGTGCACCCCAAACATCAAGCATTTGTGTCGAAAACCAACCGAGTAAATAAACAACAAAGTGGTCGCTTAAACTACTGAAAAGAGTCCTATAAACCTAGCAGATTGGTTCTTCTCTGATGACCCGTGGATGAGCTATGTTATGTCTGTTATGTCCCATGTACCCCATTTTTAACGGACTTTAAAACGTGCTCTATCATTTTTATTGTTTGCATCTGCATTTTGTACAAACAAACTACTGAAAGTATTGCTATAAACTAGCAGATTGATACCCAACTGACGAGCATTTTATCACGTTTTTGTTTACATCCCATCATCTAATTTTAACGAACTTCTAAAAATATATTAGTGTTTTTTTCTTATTTGCCAAGGGGGCATGATCGCATCACGGCATATTTGACACTTAATGTCCCTTTCGTGGTGCTGGGTCATTTTTTGATTGGTTGTCTGTTGTTCTTGTAGAATGTCTTTCCTGGTAATGTTGGTACCTCCGGGATCGACCCACCATCTTTATAACTACAAACATCCCATAATATGTACAGGTTCGATCTAGCTCGGAGGACGTTAAAACCCATGTCCACCATTCTGTTCAGTTTGTTGTTAATTTATTAACCAGACCTGGTATTGCAGTACCTCCAGCGATCTGCTCCACGTGGCAGTAATCGAAAAAAAACGGCTACACAATGAATGATGGTTGTGGTGGTTGGTTGATGGTTCGTCCCACGCGTGCTCTTCTTTCACTGAAAGAATTTGACTTCCAGCACCTCCGCCAAGGAGGAATCACCGATTCGACGGTCTGATTTCTAGGAAACCAGAGCAAAGTGAGTGTTGCGATCTCTGTAAAGGGTGTTTTCCACTGAAAGAATTTGACTTCCAGCACCTGATCTCGACGTGAAGTGAGTGTTTCTTTGTAAAAATCTCGACTCATCCGTCAGGGTGCCCCTTTAAGATAGTGGGTCACTGTTACATCCAGGGGAGTGAAGTCTACTTTACAATTATTGGAAGACAAGTGTGTGCGTTTCTTTCCACGGGCGTTTGAACGTGATCAAACATACATTGTACATTACTGTCTGTCAGGCTGGCAAGTAGACTATAAAGTATTGTATGTAACGTGGATCCTTATAAATTAATAAATAATAGCACTGTTGATTTATCTTTTAAAAAAAGAGCATATACAAGGGTTTAATAGCCAAGCAAAATCAATTTGATAAGTGTTAAGTTCAATATATTGCAAAAGACTGTGTGTGTGTGTGTGTGTGTGTGTGTGTGTGTGTGTGTGTGTGTGTGTGTGTGTGTGTGTGTGTGTGCGCGCGTGTGTGCGTGTGCGTGCGTGTGCGTGCGTGTGTACACGCGCGCGCGCGCACGTGTGTGTGTGTGTGTACACGCGCACACACACACACACACGCACGTTTGCATACGTACATTCGTGTGCTTGTGTGCATAAAATTATGTCTGTGTGCGCGTATCTGTATTTTAAGTGTAAAAAAAGTCAGATCAAGCAACTGTCCGACAAATCTTTTACCTAATCCAGGAATTAAATCAATAATGCACATTCGCATTGGGGGGATGGGGGGGGGGTGGGGGGGGGGGGGGGGGGGGGGGGGGGGGGGGGGGGGGTGCTTATGTTTACAGTTTCGGTTGCTTGTTTTGTTGTTGATCGGAATGTATTTACATGACGTTTTCTCATGCTTTTTTTTTCTCCCTCAGAACATTTTTCTTTTTACTTGAGCGATTTTTTTTTTTTTTCTTCTTCTTAATTTTACTTTTACTTGGATGTTTTTTTTGGTGGTTTTTTTCTCGGACGTTAATTTTTATTCCCCTGAGATTGTTGCTTTTTTGTTGATGTTTTATTTCGGTTTATTTCAATGGAAGCAAACACGTGTCAACTCGTTTATTTGAGACAACTGATGCTAACCCCCGCCCCCCACCCCCCACCCCCAAATAAAAAATAAATTGTTGAAAAAAAAAAAAATATATATATATAATTTTTTGGATAATAATTCATTTCCTAACAAACGCTGACAAAACTCTAACAATGGTCCCAACAATACAGGTTAACATTTTTTCACTTTTTCCCCATGGCAACGCAGTGATAGCCACTCATAAAGGTCTGTGTACACGTTAGCATTTTTCACTTTTCCCCATGGCAACACAGTGATAGCCAAAGTTCTGTGTACAAGTTAACATTTTTTCACTTTTCCCCCATGGCAACGCAGTGGCAGTCCACTCATAAAGGTCTGTGTACACGTTAGCATTTTTCACTTTTTCCCCATGGCAACACAGTGATAGCCAAAGGAAAGGTCTGTGTACACGTGAACATTTTTCACTTTTTCCCATGGCAACACAGTGATAGCCAAAGGTCTGTGTACACGTTAACATTTTTCACTTTCCCCCATGTCAACACAGTGATAGCCCACTCATAAAGGTCTGTGTACACGTTAACAATTTTCACTTTTCCCCATGGCAACACAGTGATAGCCAAAGGTCTGTGTACACGTTAACATTTTTCACTTTCCCCCATGGCAACATAGTGATAGCCAAAGGTCTGTGTACACGTTAACATTTTTCACTTTCCCCCATGGCAACGCAGTGATAGCCCACTCATAAAGGTCTGTGTACACGTTGACATTTTTTTCACTTTTTCCCATAGCAACACAGTGACAGGCCAGGCATAAAGGTCTGTGTACACCTCTTAACGTTTTTCACTTTTTCCCCATGGCAGCGCAGACAGACAGTGATAGCCACTCATAAAAGTCTGAGTATACGTTAACCATATTCACAAAATATCTCTGTTTACCCATGGCAACACAGTGTTAGGCTCAAGACTCAAGACTACTTTATGATCTCAAAAGTGAGAAATGGATTTGTGGCACGGCATAAACACATATACAATAAGAACATAGTATGATTTTATTTCAAGTTGCAGTATTGTATTCAAACTTGATTGGGAATGTGAATGTGGTCTCTATGTTTCTTCTTAGAATGTTCATGTTGTAACTATTTTACTTGTATAATTAATTGTGTGCGAGTGTGCGTGTGCGCATGCATGTGTGTGTATGTGTGTGCGTGTGTGTGTGTGTGTGTGTGTGTGTGTGTGTGTGTGTGTGTGTGTGTGTGTGTGTGTGTGTGTGTGTGTGTGTGAGTAAGGAAGTAAGAGAACGTTGTGTGTAAGCATCGTGCTTATTTTACTTTCTAATGATTAATTATTTGTTTGCCTTTAATGTTCTTGTTATCAATGTAAAGCGCACTGAGCTCATGTGAGAAAGAGCGCTATATAAATTTCCATTAATGAAATACCCAACACATAAAACCTTATGACATGTAAAAAGAAACCACGATTATTCAATATGATAATAATAATGATGCACCTGCACAATTTAACCCTTTCACAGCCAAAGTCGCATTTCAGCACCACAGTGATTGAACACCTATGTCACTAAAAGGCATCAAATTGGGGCCTATTATCCAAAGACCCTATTGTCTTAGTTTTGGGAAGTAAGGACAGACCTTATTTAATATATACCACAGTGATTGAACACCTATGTCACTAAAAGACATCAAATTGGGGCCTATTATCCAAAGACCCTATTGTCTTAGTTTGGGAAAGTAAGGATAGACCTTATTTAATATATACCACAGTGATTGAACACCTATGTCACTAAAAGACATCAAATTGGGGCCTATTATCCAAAGACCCTATTGTCTTAGTTTTGGGAAGTAAGGATAGACCTTATTTAATATATACCACAGTGATTGAACACCTATGTCACTAAAAAGACATCAAATTGGGGCCTATTATCCAAAGACCCTATTGTCTTAGTTTGGGAAGTAAGGATAGACCTTATTTAATATATACCACAGTGATTGAACACACATGTCACTACAAGGCATCAAATTGGGGTCTATTATCTAAAGACCCTATAGTCTTAGTTTGGGAAGTAAGGACAGACCTTATTTTATATATGTCACAGAGAATCCCCAATACTGCAGATATATTTTTTTCTCTACCCAGGTAAATTTAATGGAACGTTTTGACTGAAATATGGCTGGCGGTGAAAGGGTTAAATTATAAAAAAAAGGATTAGTATAAAGTAAGAAGAACACATGAAATAGAATGCAATAGCTCGATATAACACATGAAATAGAATGCAATAGCTCGATATAACACATGAAATAGAATGCAATAGCTCGATATAACACATGAAATAAAATGCAATAGCTCGATATAACACATGAAATAGAATGCAATAGCTCGATATAACACATGAAATAGAATGCAATAGCTCGATATAACAATTGAAATAGAATGCAATAGCTCGATATAACACATGAAATAGCTCGATATAACACATGAAATAGAATGCAATAGCTCGATATAACACATGAAATAGAATGCAATAGCTCGATATGACCAAGTAACAGTTTTAAAACTGCCACTCATACTATGACTTATACAACTCACTGTGTTGCCATGGGGAAATGGTGATATTTTGTGAATAGTGTTAACGTGCACACAGACCTTACAGATTGCTTGCATATGCGACTGTGTTGGCATGGGGAAAGAGTGAAAAATGTTCACGTGTACAACAGAGACCTTATGTGAGTATCGGAGGTGATGAACAAATTTCTGTTCATGCGTTGTTTTATTTCGGGTTTTATGTGGTGGTGATTTAGAGCAAAACAAAAAAACAACGGTGCAAAATTTATTTTGTTTAACCTAATTCTTCCATATTGAACTTGTTTTATTTGAGTTTGTGATTGATTAATGTTTTTTAACAAAAGTATCTTAACAAACTTTGATTTTGTTTTTACCTTGTGTTTTTATCCCTTTTTAATACGTGGTAAGATTTAACGTGGTGACAGCCCTGACATGGTCTTTGTTGTCGACGCGGCTATAATTTTAATCTTAATTTGAGAAATAACTTGTACGACACAAGCCGAGTAGAGGCCCTTTCCTATACCGTAACCTCCATTGTTCAAAATAGTACTATAGATGTTTAGTTGCGTATGTGTGTAGATATGTGGGGGGGGGGGGGGGGGGGGGGGGGGGGGGGGGGGGGGGGGGGGGGGGGGGGGGGGGGGGGGGGTGCATACGTGTGTGTGTGTGTGCGTGTGTCTGTGTCTGTACACACTTCCACGTGCGCATGCGACAACATCAACATTCTAAATTTGTGCTTTTATTTTTAGGTAAGACTTTCTCAAAAGACTGAAAGAGACTGCAAGGCTTTATCAGTCAATGTTGTATTTTTATAAAAAAAACTTGATATAATATGAGGCAACTCGAGTGGAAATACAATTCCATTGTCGCTATATACTGTAGTAGCAACGGGACTTGTTGTTTGCTTTTTGAAACATCTATAATGGAAATACGATATATATATATATATATATATATATGTGTACAAAACAATAGTACATGTATTACAGTGGATCCTCCCTTATAAGGAAGACACCCTGGCTTTTAACATCGGTTGACAACATTAGGGGGCCAACAGTAACATGAGAGCAGTACCCCCCCCCCCCCCCCCCCCCCCACACACACAAAAAAACAAAACAAAAAAAAGATTTTCTACAGTAATGTAAATCATGGTACAGTTTTTAATCTCTTGTGGAAGACTATGACTCTCGAACGATGGGGGGGGGGGGGGGGGGGGGGGGGGGGGGGGGGGGGGGGGGGGGGGGGGGGGGGGGAGGGGCCTTGACACCGGATCCGGCCAAAGGGATGAGTTGGCCTTTGGGGGACCTTCCCCAACCCCGGCTGTGTCCTCAAATCCCTTGTGGCCAAGAGAGTGGGGATGTACCCTGGGCAAGGCATCTCCGCTATCAACAAATTGTAGCCCAGCCTAGCCGGAATAGTGGCGTCTGCCCCCCCTCTGCTATCTGGAAGTCATGGTCGGAAACGACTAACTGGCATACAATCATTCTCCTCAAGCTTTTGCACCGTCACGAAAGAAGCAAGCAAGGCTCGGTACTTGGTACTTAGTACTTTATAGTCACAGAGGCGTCCCTGTGAAATTCGGGTTGCTCCCACCTGGAGAGCGTGTCACAGCCAGAGGCGCTACCCATTTTTTTTTTGGCATGCGATTTGTGTGTGACTGATAAGGAAGGAAAGGGTGGTGGTGGTAAATTTTAACCAAATGACAACTTTTTCGTTGGCACTGGGTTTAACGTGTGCTAAGTGCATGGGCACGCGGGACCTCAGGTTTATCGTCTCATCCGAAAGACTCCAACGTTCAGACCGTAAGGCCTAGTGCAGAGTGAGAGGAAAAATACCCCGTACCCAGGTTCGAACTCGGGTTTATTGTACACGAGGCGAACACGTTACACCTCTGTGCCTCTCTACGCTATGATAATACCTTCTGGCTTTCACCAGAGAAGAATGATAGAACTTTTTTGCATATAGCCCTTGATGTACAATATTCTGTCATATATGTTATCTAGCCTTGCATCGTTTATCTAACTAACGACCAAGTCGAGTGGAAAAAAAAACCAACCTTTTTTTTATCATGCGTGTGTATGCGTGCATATTTTGCAGTAAATAGTAAAATGTTCTCGATCTATTGTTTTCTTGTTGATGCTGCTTTGTCACATGACTGTTTATGAATACATTTATTTAACCCAAATAGTACAGTGTTTTGCGGACTATAAGGCGCACACTCCAAATGTTATGACATTTTTTAATTTGTTTTTATAGTTTCTTACTATATATTAACCCTTTCACCGCCAGCCATATTTCAGCCAAAAATGTCCATTACATTTACTTGGTAGAGAACAAAATCCATCCGCAGTATTGGGGATTCTTCTGTGACATATAAAATAAGGTCTACCCTTACTTCCCAAAACTAAGACAATACGGTCTTTGGATAATAGACCCCAATTTGATGCCTTTTAGTGACATAAGTGTTACATCACGGTGGTGCTAAAATGCAGCTTTGGCGGTGAAAGGGTTAACGGTCACACTATAAGGCGCGGGGATCTGAGTCTAGGGAGAGAAAAAGTATCGTCTTACTCTTATTCATTGTACAGTAAAATATGACCCAATTCATCTATAAAATGTCATCGGCAAAGAAAAAAAGTAATGCTGTTTAAAAACAGAAAAGAAATGCAACAATGAACAGAATGGCAATATGGCAACAATTGTATCATACCCCCCCCCCCTCTCCCTCCTTCTCCCCCCCCCCCTCCCCTCCCCCCCCATCTAATTGTGGACGTAGGGCATGCATGAAAGGTACACTGTACTCTTAACTCAATCGCTCCAACCAAACACACAAACAAAACGTACATAAACAAAAAGGAGAAATGAAAGAAGATTACAGTTTTTTTTACTTCAGGTTTAGACATAGGGAAGTGGTAGATCAGAGCGTTTTTATATTATATAGATTTTATATTAAAAAAAAAAAAATATAAATTATACACCCCCCCCCCCCCCCCCCCCCCCCCCCCCCCCCCCCCCCCCCCCCCCCCCCCCCCCACAACGAACCACTACAAAAGCAAAGTCAGAGGCAAAATTGTGGTCTAAGGGAGCGAAGCGAGTTTAGAAGTGACCAAGGTATGGTGTGCACACATATTTACTTCCCTTGAAGCATATGCATAAAATTGACAGCTATCTATTAATTCCGGACATAATTATATGGCCGGAACGACTTGAATGAGTTAATGCACATTTGAAAGTGCATGAAATGTTGAAAGAGCAACCTTCAAGGTGAAACAAGTTATAGAAAAAAAAATCCCCGTTTTTCCATTATTTTTATTAAAAAACTTTTTAGATACACAAGTAACATAATGATAAGTTCTTCCTCTTCTTCGATCGCTCAGACAGTTATCTGTCAATTATGAGCGCAGATGTGTCATGCTGCCGTTATGCGCCTAAGAAATAGTTAGGCCCAGCAAGTCTGACTTCGGCTGGAGGAGGAAATGTTTTTGAAAGCGTTTCGTGAAAAAAGGCAGGAGAATGGATGGACCGGTAAAAGGCAGAAAGATAGTAGAAGACAGTAAGCAAAGGGAAAAGGCAGAGTCAAAGAGAGTGACAGATTAGAGGGAAGTTACAAGCACAGAACTTCCAGAAGGTGGGGGAACTATTTACACAAAAGACCCCCCGGTATCCCCACGGGGGGGACGATAAGTTCAAAAGTTTTCTTGACAGTGACAAGTTTATAGATTCACTCGATTTTGATGAGTGATCAAAATTAGAGCATGCTAAGCAACGCATGACTGAAAAATAAAACTAGAATCGACGGGGACGCTTGAAAGGTTTCACGGTCTATTAATGAGCTGTTGCGTTTCTTTTTTTGAGCAGTGTATTTCATTCAAGTTTTGCGTTCAACTCGGAGAGATGTTTACAAAATAGAGGAGAGACGTTCTTTCATGTTTTTAACAATAATTATGCCATCCTTTTTTTTTGAAGTGCTTTATAACTCTGACAACATTGTCATTTGCTTGCTTTTTTCCCCAGGCATATTTCATGCACATGGACTATTTCAGTCATGGATGGGTTTTTTCCTTCAATGAAAAATGTGAAACTTGGGTTCTTTTTCAAACATTCCTGAATAAAACTTTGTGATCTGGAGACAAGTTTACTTACAACTGAAGTCAACGGTGTGTGTGTTAGTGTGCGCACGTGTGTGTGAGAGTGTGCGTGTGTGTGAAAGAAAGAGAGAGAGTGTATGTATGTGTGTGTGAGAGAGTGAGTTGTGTGTGTGTGTGAGAGAGAGAGTGTGTGTGTGTAAGCGTACATGCGTGTGTGTGTGTGTGTGTGCGAGTGTGTGTGCGTGAGATAGTGTGTGTGTGTGTGTGTGTGTGTGTGTGTGTGTGTGAGAGAGAGAGAGAGAGAGAGAGAGAGAGAGAGAGAGAGAGAGAGTGTGTGTGTGTGTGTGTAATGTGAATGTGCGTGTGTGTGTGTGTAAGAGAGTGTGTGTGTGTATACGTGTGTGTGTGTGTGTGTGTGTGAGAGAGAGAGAGAGAGAGAGAGAGAGAGAGAGAGAGAGAGAGAGAGAGAGAGAGAGAGAGTGTGTGTGTGTGTGTGCATGTGTGAGGGACGCACCAAAGGAGTCCTGGGAGTTTGTATTAACCAACATAATTTGCATATTGCGACACAGGCTAAGTAATGTTGGGTCATTGTCCACACACAGCTGACTAGTTCATACAATTTCGGCCTTTTAACTCAAACGGCATATATCACTGGTTGATATTTGACATGGGTTTGGGCCAACAGCAACATGAGAGAGAGAGCTAATTGATGGTTAAGTTAGAGTTTAGACACCCCCCAACCCCACCCTCCTCATGTTTACGACTCTCAATCTCAAAGACTGGTACCTTCAGTTTTCATAACAATAATCCTAGGCTGATCCTAACCCTATCCCTTTCTCGAAAATGGCAGAATGTTGCTTCTCGGTGAAACTGTTACGACTGTTTACGACTCTCAGTCTCAAATACTTGTTTCTTCAGTTTCATGACAATAACCCTAGGCTGATCCTAACCCTATCCATGGGTGAAAGTAAAGCATTATCTCCGATGCTGAAATGACACGTCTTAATGTTCTCCTATTCTTCACAAATCCTTAAATGGTGACCACATTATTAAAATAATTTCCAATAATGCGTGTCTCAAGGGTGAAACTTGGATAAAATGAAAAACAGGAAGGCCAAGGTTCCGTCAGGCCGCCTTGGTGGGGTCAGCCTTGGTGGGGTCAGCCTTGGTGGGGTCAGCCTTGGTGGGGTCAGCCTTGGGGGGGTCATGGGGCGGAGTGGTTTGGAGGGGTCTGGGGGGGGGGGGGGGGGGGGGAAGTTTCCTTTGGTAAATTTTTTTTACTAATAAAATTAGAGCATTTAGAGACAGTTTTCATTCCTTAAACAATAAAATATGAAAAATTCCTCATTCCAGAGTAATTATTCTTCAATAAAGTATTGCTTATTTGATCAAGGAAACCACAAACACCACTAACTGTGTAAAATAAAAGTAAAAGATTGTGCTGGTTTACTTTTTGTCCCAATGGGGGACAGACAGTGTATGAGCATGGTACATAGAGAGATCTCTTTCGAATTATGGAATTCTCGTCAGTATGTATATCTGCTAACAAACACTATCTTGTGGATCAACCCCAACAGGAAGACATTTCTGATAAAAGAATGGTGTCTTCTCTGTACTAGGCTGAATTTTTTTTATAAAAATCCTGATTCCTGCTTTTCCTGCCATGTGGTTTCACCCATGGACTGTGTCAAAAACACCTGGGGGTGGGGGGGGGGGGGGGTAGAACTGATTATCTACCATCTTGTTTTCATCTGCTATCAATTTTGGCAGAAACGTTTGATCTTGAAAGAACGTGGTTCTGGATGATAAGATCTTACCAGGTTCCCCAAAAGCCTGAACATCAAGGTTGTTGCACCAAGCGCTTGCACAGATACCTCGTAGTGAGCCAAGGAAGGGAAGAGACGTTGCTTTAGCATGTAATGTTAAAGTGGCCTGTGACACTCAAGAGCCTCAATAGCTTAGTGGTTCAGGTCATTGACCTCTAACTCGAAGGTCACAGGTTCAATTCCCAGCATGGGCACAAATTTTTTTTCTCGTTTTGCTTGTTCTTATTCTTCTTTTGTAATGCAGCGCGAGTGAGCCTTGAAGGCTTTGCCTTTCTTGTGACATTTGCGAGGCATGCTACACGTGAAACTGTACTGTCTAAATAAATCTGATGAAATCCTATTAATTATCTTCACTATATTTGTACACGAATCTGATGAAATATCTGTACTTTCTGTATCGGACATTTGATTGGATTCCTGTAGTGGTGGTGTACTTGAGCATAGTGAATGAAAATAGTAGTAGCACTATTCTTAGACAGAAGTATTTCACGTGATTCATGACTCACAGACATCGTCGCAATCGGATCGTAGCGAGGTCAAGTTGTATGTAGTGTGGCTGGCCCATTAACCCTTTCACCGCCAGCCATATTTCAGCCAAAAATTTCCATTAAATTTACCTGGTAGGGAACAAACTCCATCTGCAGTATTAGGGATTCTTCTGTGACATACATAAAATAAGGTCTATCCTTACTTCCCAAAACTAAGACAATAGGGTCTTTGGATAATAGACCCCAATTTGATGCCTTTTAGTGACATAGGTGTTGAATCACTGTGGTGCTAAAATGCGACGTTGGCGGTGAAAGGGTTAAAGACCCACCACGTCGCGTGTCAAAATCATGGTTTTCACGTGGTTTCCCTCTTATAGCTGGTAAGGAATCTTAAGAACATCTTCCAAGCATAAGAGGGAATGTGACACGTGACGTGGGAGGTCTTTAAGAACCTTCATGGGCTTGAGAATGGGGATGTGCCCTCGGCAAGGCATCTACACAGTAAACAAATACAATGCTTGAAACTCTTTTTAGCCCAGATTTTTAAAATAGCAGTTTCTTATGCTATCTGAAAGCCACAGCTGGTTGCGACTGGCAAAGTACACATCACTGAATAAACACCAGAAATGTCAAGCGAAAAAAATAAAACTACCAACAGTTTTTGTTTGTTCTTCTTCTTGTTATTGGTATTTGTCTTTTTTTTGCTTGACATTTGTGGGGGGTTTTCCCCTCAGTAATGTGTACTTTGCCAGTCACAACCAACTGTGAGAAATACCAATAATACCAATAACAACAAGAAGAACAAAAAATGATGTTGGTATTTTTCTTTTTTTTCTTTGTTAAAAATCTCAAAAGTAATCTTTTTCCACAAGGAGATAACAGACTTGGGGAAAAAATATTACTTTTGATATTTTTAACACATACACACACACACACGCGTGCGCACACACACACACACACACACACAGAGTAAAACCACACACACATAACAATATTTGTTCATAATTTTCCAATAGTTATAACATTGAATAAATCCTTTAAACCACATTCACTACTACATCAGCCAATCACCAGACTTATAACATTTCATGAAAATAATACAAAATCTATATATCTCAACTGGGCAGAGAAAGAATATACCTGTGTTGCTTGCTCGCTAAACAACAACAAAAAGTGTCGGAAAATTGTAATAACTAGAATAACAATATTTTCAAACATATGTACAAAAACAAACAAATAAATAACATGAACATCTCTTAAAAGACCCACCAGACCATGTGTCAAAATCACGGGTTTCACGTGTTTTCCCTATTATAGCTGCTAAGAAATCTGGTTTTGACCAGGTTTGACTCCCATATAAATGTCCCCAAATTGAAAACGAAACATCATTTGAAAGAGCAGCCTCAATTTGAAAGTTGGGAACATTTGTATGGGGGTCACAGCTACCCAGAAAAAACCCAAGGGACTTAACCGTGGTGCTTCAGTGCGTCTTTAAAGAGATTCACCCTGCTGTCGTTTTTGATCAACTGAAAAGTAACAAATGCATCTTTTTTTTTTTTAGCCAGACTGATGTCACTATTTTTATAACCTACTGTACATATTGATATTGAACACCCTGGTAGGATCAACAATAATTAATAATAATTAATAATGCTTATATAGCGCATAATCTTGCGCTTTTCGCTCACCATTCGTACAAACATTTCTAACAGACTGGTTCACGTATCCTCACCATACATCTCTATGAAAATTAGAGAATTAGAGAATGCATTGCATATAATAATCATAACACAACCCCACCCCAACCATCCCTCCTCAGTCTAACAGCAGCATCTCTGGACAGATACGCCTTAACTCTAAGAAAGATGCACGACAAACACTAGATACCTGCTCCTGAATCGACATGGTCTAATACCGAATAATAAGCATTGACTGTCCCTTATTTTGGGGGAAAGAAAGCCTGAAGTGCTTGCAATTACAGGACAAAATAGACATATGTGACCCAGCACCACAAAAGGGACATTAAGTCACTGGGCTAGTTTCTCACAACTGGCTTGCAAAGTCAAAAATCTCATTTTTTGTCAAACTTGAGTTATGGGTATTTTTGTGTTCTCTAGCATCTTAACTTTCATATTTATAACGAATAATATTTACTATGGTCTCTAAATGGTCTTATAAGTGTTTTAAAACGAGTAGGTCAATGCATTTTCTACAGCTAGGCCAGGATTTAGATTGTGTTTTCTCAAAATGGCCGACGCTCACCCTACTAACTTTAAATCCTCATAACTCTAGAACCAGGCATGGGAATTAGAGAAGACAAAAAAGACTGAAAATTGGGGTCTGGAAGCAGGCATAGGAACAAGGAATAAAAAAACAACTGAAAACCGTGTGTGTTGGGATACAGCCCCCAGAAAATGAAGCTTCTTCTGTTATCTAAGCCTTAAAAACAGTATTAGAGATAAGACTGATATATTTAGTTCATTTTGCATTCATTTATAACCAATAACTTAAGTTTTACTCATTGGGCTTCTTTTTTTTATCTCATAAATGTCCTCTTGGACCATCAAAAAAGCTGAAACTTGCAAAAAAAGACTGAAGAGGACCATCAAAAAAGCTGAAATCAGCCAAAAGACTGACAATTCCCATGCCTGTAGAACGAAAAAATATACAAGAATGTTTTTTGTATTATCAGAAAGAGGATGGTCAGAAGTTTTCAAATGTATAATTTTGTCAGAGTGGTCAGTTTGATACTTAATGTCCCTTTCGTGGTGCTGGGTCACATATATAAATGCAACAATATTAAAAAGTACTTTCCCTCTGTCACATACTACAGTAAAACAACGTACTACAGTAAAACAACGTACTACAGTAAAACAACGTATTACAGTAAAACAACGTACTACAGTAAAACAACGTATTACAGTAAAACAACGTACTACAGTAAAACAACGTATTACAGTAAAACAACGTACTACAGTAAAACAACAACAAAATGTCAAATATTCTCATGTAGAAACAATCCATTATTTCTCCTCTCTCTCTGTCTGTCTGTCTGTCTCTCTGTCTGTCTGTCTCTCTGTCTGTCTGTCTCTCTGTCTGTCTGTCTCTCTGTCTGTCTGTCTGTCTGTCTCTCTGTCTGTCTGTCTGTCTGTCTGTCTGTCTGTCTGTCTCTCTGTCTGTCTGTCTCTCTGTCTGTCTGTCTGTCTGTCTGTCTGTCTGTCTGTCTGTCTGTCTGTCTGTCTGTCTGTCTGTCTGTCTCTGTCTGTCTGTCTCTCTCTGTCTGTCTGTCTGTCTGTCTGTCTGTCTGTCTGTCTGTCTCTCTGTCTGTCTGTCTGTCTGTCTGTCTGTCTGACTCTAATAATAAACAACATACATTACAACATGCATTTTGAAAGTAACATTCTCCCCCGTGGGGGGATACCGGGGGGTCTTTTGCATCAATAGTTCCCCCACCTACTGGAAGTTCTGTGCTTGTAACTTCCTCTAATCTGCCACTCTTTGACTCTGCTTTTTCCCTTTTACAAAAATCATATAAAATTGAAAGCTCTTTGATTATTAAGAACTGTTTTTTTGTTATTGTTTTTTTAAGTCAAAATAACCATAGACTGCCACGAACGTATCACGTACTGACCTGATGACATATCTGATGTCATCAGATGAAGAGGAATAACCCTGATATGCTGGCTTTCGCTCTAACATAGTCAAGAGAGTTACATCCCCAGACCATTTTGCCAGATTGGCTCTATCAGTTGTCTTTTTCATGGCATGATTTGCCCAATCATTTTTTCTTTAATTTTCTCTGGCAGTCAAGGGGTTAATGTCCCTTTCATGGTGGGTCACATATAAGGAGAGATGTTTTCAAGAAAAAAACATTATTGTCCAAAATTAGCTCAACAACAAAAATACTGTTCGAAGTTCAAACTGACTGCTCTTTATGACAACAATGCTCTACATCTTTGATAAACAGCACATTTATACTACTATACATTTTGAACTAAGCATAATTCTTTTCCAAATTCCAAACAGACAACTGCTACGATTCAAACTTTATCCCAACTCAGACATTCATTTCTTGTGTGTGTGTGTGTGTGTGTGTGTGTGTGTGTGTGCGTGCGTACGTGCATGCGTATGTGTGTGTGTGCATGTCAAGTCAAAATGATCTTTATTGATGAATAAGGAATAAGCTAAACAAAACTTTTTCCATCTTGTCATGCGTGTGTGTGTGTGTGTATGTGTGTGTGTGTGTGTGTGTGTGTGTGTGTGTGTCCATGCAATAGCAGTGCACGTATAAATGTGCAAGTCTTTCCAAAACTTGCACACAAAAAGCGAAGATAAGCCGCTTTGACCAGACAAAAACACAACAGAAATCTCATCGCTTATAATAAAGACACTGAGAAAACCACAACCTCATGGATCTATAGGCGTATAATCATTCTTCTTCTTCTTCGTTCGCTCAGACAGTTTCCTGTCATATGAGCGTGGATGCGTCATGCTGCCGTTATGCGCCTAACTAAGAAACAGTTCGGCCCAGCATGTTCGACTTCGGCTGAAGAAATCTTTGTAAGAATTTAATTTTTAAAAAGGCGTGAGAATGGACCAGTGAGATAGAAAGATAGCAGATGACAGTAAGCAAAGGGACTATTTCTAGGCCCATAACGGCAGCATGACGCATCTGCACTTATAATTGACAGGAACCTGTCTGAGCGATCGAAGAAGAAGAAGAGGAAGTTACAAGCACAGAACTTCCAGAAGGTGGGGGAATTATTTGTACAAAAGACCCCCCGGTATCCCCACAGGGGGCGTATAATCATCATCATCATAATAGACGATTTTCGAAAAAAAAATAGGGGAGAGCACTTCGTGAAAATTAGAGTTGTTTACCTCCATTACTCGGTCAAATACCATTGCGACAATGCAACAACGGCGTTGAAGCTTGAAACCGCAGGATGTGAGTCAGCGACTTGCAAACATTTTTTTTTTTAAATAAGGGGTGACCAGTTGCTAATAAAGTGATAGAACTTGCAAACTGTGACGTAAAAATATAAATGACATCAATTTCAGAATGACGCACTGCGTTCTACATGCTGTGTGTCTCCTCAAACACAAGAAGTGAGGGATGGGGATGGTAGAGTAACTCCCCCTGTTTGACCGATTGAATTAGGCAAGATCACTCCCACACACCATGAAATTACTCCCCTTAAATATTTCCAAACAATTCCTATGACGACGATGATTGTGCTGCAGTCTTGTGGAGCAGAGCCGGGTTGCTATGGAGGTACTCCTCCAGCATGCCTTGCTGGGAGGCAAAGAACTCCTTGGCCATCCCGCACGTGGCGTTCACGCACAGAGGGCAGCGCAGGGAGAGCTGGGGGGAGGACGCCTTGCCGGAGTCCAGGTGAGTTTTCACGATGTCAGCTAGGGCCTGCAATTAACGCAGCACAGACATTTCAGTCATTAACTCATTCCATGCTGGCCAGTTGCTTCCCCTAGCAAATGTTCTATACTGGCCGATTTGCATAGGTTACTACAAAAATATTTTCTAAATAATGGTAACAGATACAAACGTGAAATTTTGGCAATATGTACACAATATACAGGACTAACACCTGCAACAGTTTCAAAGCATCCACTGTTTTAGTTTTGATTTGCGATATTTTAAAATAAATGCATGTTTTGTCAAGCCTAGCATACTCATATAGCAAAAATATAGGGATACCCCCCTCATTTACATACTAAGGTCCCGAAATAGATCCTACAACCAGTCAGTCAGTGTCGAGGCATGAATGAAACGTAGTAGTAGCCCTCTGAGCCATTTTGAAGCATGCATGACTGTTAACCTATGAACTATGAGTTTTTAAGGTTCACATGCGATATCCCGTTACCTTAGTAACGAGGCGTTGCGCATGCCCGGCGACGAAAGCGCAGGTTAGTATAGAAAGAGTTAACCCTTTCACCGCCAGCCATATTTCAGTACAAACAAATATCGTCAAACTTTTGTTTTCTGCAATCTTGGGGATTCCTCTGTGACATGTATAACATTAGGCCTATCCTTACCTCCCAAAATTAAGAAAATAATACGGTCTTTGGATAACAGGCCCTGATTTGATGCCTTTTAGTGACATGGGTGTTAAACCATTGTGGTGCATAAATGCGACATTGGCAGTGAAAGCTGGGGGGAACATGGCTTGCTAAAGTCCAGGTGATGTTTTACGATGTCTACTAGGGCCTGCAATTAATAATAACAACAATAATTTTATTTCATATAGCGCTAAAATCCATACAGTAGTATGCTCGATGCGCTTTACAAAAGCAACATTAAAATCAACAAGATAGTCATACTACCAACATTCCAGTGCAAAGAAATAAAGTGACGAAAACAACATGATTCTCACTCACACAGACATCCACCCTCATTCACCAGCACTGTCACTCTCTGATAACACCTCACCCTCACAGAAACTAATGAAAATGTCAACAAGCAGCAGGAAGGAATGCACCAATACATGCGTACACACGGCCCACTCACTCACTCACTCTCTCTCTCTCTCTATCTCTCTCACATTATACAGGATCCCTGATAAAAAAATTATATCATTTAAGCGACACACTTTACGTAACATGAATATAAACATTCTGGACACAACAAAATCTAACAATATAAAAAAGAAAAATACTAAATTTGTACACTAAATGATCATATTATAACACTAAACATACACACACACGCACACACTCAGTGTATTTCCTCCTCACCTCTAGAAACACAGGGTTGTCGTTGAGGGAAGCTGCTCTTCTGATGTTCTTCACCCCAACCTGATCGCACACACACAGTTCATAAACATAAGGTAAACGGCCGAACGCCCGCATTGAAACCGTAAATATTTCAAATTTTATTCATTATTTATCTCATACACCCAGCCACAGACTGAACTGTACAACTCCCTAGCTACAAGTTGGAAAATTAATCACAATTAAAACAATTCACCTTAAAACAAAATGCTGATTTGTGCAGGCGAATAACTTAGAAAATGGGTAAAAAGGAGATAGTAGGGGAGATAACGAGAAAAGGGAAGAGAGGCGAGAAGGGAGGAAGAGGGGAGTGGGGGGGGGGAGAGATGGAAAAGAGAGAGAGAGACAGGTACACTGAGGGACAGACACAGAGAGAGTGAGGGGGAGACTGGAGGAGAGTGAGGGGGAGACTGGAGGAGAGTGAGGGGGAGACTGGAGAGAGAAAGACGGGAGAGAGGAAGAGAGAGGGAGAGAGAGATAGAGAAGGAGAGAGAGAGAGAGAGAGAGAGAGAGAGAGAGAGAGAGAGAGAGAGAGAGAGAGAGAGAGAGAGAGAGAAGGAAAAGATAGAGACAGGTACACTGAGGGACAGACACAGGGAGAGTGAGGGGGAGACTGGAGGAGAGTGAGGGGGAGACTGGAGAGAGAAAGACGGAGAGAGGAAGGAAGAGAGAGAGAGAGAGAGAGAGAGAGAGAGAGGGAGAGAGAGAGGGAAAGGAGAGAGAGAGATGGAAAGGAGAGACAGACAGGTACACTGAGGGACAGACACAGGGAGAGTGAGGGGGAGACTGGAGATAGAAAGGAGGAGAGGAAGGAAGAGAGAGGGAGAGAGAGGGAGAGAGAGGGAGAGAGGAGGAGAGAGAGGGAGAGAGAGGGAGAAAGAGGGATATATAGCAAAAGATAACAGCCGCACAGCCAGGCTTCCCACTCCACACATTTTAAAGTACTATTATACTATTATATGTTACTATACATATATATAGAGAGAGAGACAGAGAGAAAGAGAGAGAGAGAGAGAGAGAGATATGCATAGAGACGGAAACAAACATAGACAACAGACAGGGAGACACAAAAAAAATTAATATAATTGATAGGAAACTCTCTGAGCGATCGAAGAAGAAGAAGAAGAAAACAAAATCTGAATTTTGTGTCAAGTTTGGTGGGTACGCCTTATAATAATAATAATAATAATAATAATAATAATGAGCATTTATATGCGTTTATTCTTAAACAAGCCCTAAGCGCTTACAATAATAAACAAATAAATGAATAACCCCCCACCCACATGCCCCAAAAAGTAGTAGAAAATATGAGAATGTCAAAAATTGCTTCGCACACACGCACACACACACACGCGCACACACACACACACACACGTGAGCGCATAAACGCGCGCACACAAACAACACACACACACACACACACACACACACCACACACACATAACACACACAAACCACACACTGCACACAAACACACGCGTACCAAAAGAAAAGAGCAGGCTACGATCTGAAGAGAATGGTTGGCAGAACAGAGAAGAAGAGGGAGTTTGTTCCAAGTAGAGGGGGCCTGGAAAGAGAAGGAGCGTTCACCAAGAGTCCTGGTGCGGTAACGAGGGATCTGGAGGAGAGAAGTGTCAGAGGAGGAGCGTAACTGTCTAAGAGGTGTGTAAAGGTTCAGAAGATCAGTGAGATAAGAAGGAGCCAGACCATTCAGGGATTTGTAACAGAGCAGAGAGAGCTTGTAGTCGATACGCTTTCCGACAGGAAGCCAGTGAAGAGATTCAAGCATAGGGGTAGAATGAGAGAATTTGGAGCACCTCAGTACAAGGCGAGCAGCATTGTTTTAAAAAAAATTCAGTTTAGCGAGAACAGTTTGTGGGCAGCCACAATCAGGTGCGCCTTGTAGTCCGTAAAATACAGTAGTACAATACAACACAATACAACACAATACAACACAATACAATACCTCAGCCCCCAGTTGCTGTGCATACTCCAGGTCCAGCTCAAACAGCGTCTCGATGTGGTCACTGGTGAAGGCAATACAATACAAAACAGTACAATACAATACAATGCAGTACAATACACAACACAATACAGTACAATACAATACAGTCGACCCCCTCACGAACGGCCCTCTGAATTACGACCTCCCCTCTTTTACGACTGAAATATGAATGACGGATCGTTTTTCTTCTAAACTTGCCTCCTCATTTACGACTCCCCCTCTAACGCGTTTTGCGACCGTAAATCTTGTTGATTTTACGACCGATGCAACACATTCTGACAATTATCAGTCGCAAAAACGATGATATCTATCCTTCTCGGCCTCAGTTCGAGCCGACGCACAGCTGGGGTACCACTGTTGTTAGGTCAATCTCGGTAAAAACGAACCGTTCTCATGCCGAAATTGAAGAATTTAATCAGCGATATCACGATCTGACCACTAAATGTCACCACTTTTATGCACATGTGTCATCACTGAGCAGTTTATGATCAAAGTTTGAACTGAAACGGTCGCGATCGTGTCGATCTTTACGAACTCTGTGCACACGTAGGCCTAAATGCGAAGTCAACTCCCAAGTTGAAACTAGGTGATCGGTCACACTCCATAAGTTGGAACTCAGTGAATGGTCTCACTTTACAAAAAATAAGTTGAAAAGCAGCTCCTTTCCGTTATCAAACTGATAAATCGGCGTTAGTGCGTGCACTGAAACACTCACGGAATGCAAACAACACACAAAATCCGACAAATGAAAGCAGCTGGCGCATTAGCGTTTGCCGTGATTTCGTATTTGCGGTGTGTGCGGCGCCATTTTGTCAGCCGAGTTGTATGCGCGGTAAAAGTTCCGTGTGTGCAAACTGTGATTGAAAATGAACTGCCAGAGCGTAAAATGGCGAAAATTAGGTCTGTACTGTTGTTATGTGTAGTTTGTGTGTGAGTGCAACACGGGCCGCGAGCACACTTTCTGTTTTAGCCCGTTTTCGCTCGTTTTCGTATATTAGCTAGACCGCGATGTTTCATTCAAGAATGACGGAGAAAGCATGTTTTAGTTTTAGTGTATGCATGTGCTGTGCGTCATATACGGTGTAGTGAGTCACTGAGTGCATTGTTTTGGTCACCCCTGATTTAAGACCCCCCTCTTTTACGACCGATTTTCCGCGATTTTTTGAAGGTCTTAAAAGAGGGGGTCGACTGTACAACAAAGTACAATGCAATACAGTACAATACAATACAATACAATACAATACAATACAATACAATACAATACAATACAATACAATACAATACAATACAGTACAAATACAGTACAATACAATACAATACAGTACAGTACAATACAATACAGTACAGTACAATACAATATAATACAATACAATACAATGCAATACACAATACAGCACAATACAACAAAGTACAAAGCAATACAGCACAATATAACACAACACAACACAACACAATACCTCAGCCCCCAGATGCTGTGCATACTCCAGGTCCAGCTCATACAGCGTCTCGATGTGGTCACTGGTGAAGGCAATACAGCACAATACAATACAATACAATACAATACAATACCTCAGCCCCCAGATGCTGTGCATACTCCAGGTCCAGCTCATACAGCGTCTCGATGTGGTCACTGGTGAAAGCGATGGGAACTAGCAGGATGTTCTTCTTGTTCCTTGTCACCAGGCCCTTGATGGCTTCATCCGTCTGTGGGCTGAGCCAGGGAAGGGGGCCCACCTACGCACAAAAATGATATATGCTATAGTAAGAAATAGAATGGATAAATGCGAAATTCAGATCTAGTTAAGGACAAAAAAAACCTCGTATCTTCGTTCTTTTCAAGTCTAAAAAAAAAAATTAAGTAATTTTAACAAAATGCAGGACTAAACTCGCAATGTGAGTCCTTGATAAAGTTGTTTCAGGAAGGAAAGTACCAGAGTGGTTAAGACGTTCGCCCGCTGATTTCAATGCGCGACCACAACATGAGTGACACAGGTTCAAATCCCGGCCTACCTCGCCCTTTCTTTCTAGTTTGACAGGAAAATCGAACTGAACGTCGAGTCCTTCACGATGGGGACTTAAAGCTAGTCTGACCCATGCGCGCACACACACACAGAGATTATGTGCGAATCTACCTTGGACTGCCACACCAGGCGATAGGCGTGCGAGTTTCCCAGCTCCTCCATGACTCTCTGCACCGTAGCTCCCACTTCCAGAGGGTAGGGGTCGCCTCTGTTCACCACCTGATGTGCACATTTTGCACACTTAAGCTTCAATATTATTATTATATCATTATATTATAGATACACCTTCAGACCTGTTTACGCCTATTTTGCAAATTTGTAATTTCCGAAACAAAAAAATAGTAATTTTGAAATAAAAAAAACGTAATCCAACGTGCGGCCGAATCTTTTTCTTCACAAAACCCTGAAGCTGCTGACGGGACCCAGAGATGCACCAGCCATGCCTACCCTATCAACACGAGAGCAGCCCTGACTTATGACTTAATGTATTCAAGTCTGTCTGTCTGTTCCTGGATGGCTGACAAGCCGCGTTACCATGATAGCGTTTGAACAGAGGCATGTAGGATGCTGGTATTTTGCATACAGGTAGGTGGTTAGAACACCAAGGGCATGTTCGAACACGGTCATTGGTCAAAGGTCAAAATCACTGGACCCGAAAATGCTGCTTGTGTGGCTGATGATCTAACGTGTCACGCTCTAGTCTTTTCATTGATTGTGGCTAGGGATAGAAAGAGACCTCACAAGTGGAATACCACAACAAAAACTTTCAAAACTTTAACTTTATTTTTCAAGGATAAAGATTTTAGGCAACGCCTAGTCTTCCAATCTGTCCTTGGTACATATACCAACATAGAATACAAACATGGCAAGGCATGATATTACACATACAGATTTGAACATAAAGGTAGCAAAGCAGGTGATATTATGATAAAGATAGCTTGAAATATGGATTTATAAAACTTGCATACGCACATGCATAATTGTTAATACTCGTGCGGGCATGCATGCGTGTAACCATACACGCACACACCCGCACGTGCGCGCACACGCAAGCATACATACACATACAGATGTAGAGTGGCACAGTGGTATCGCGTTCGCTTCGTGTCAAGTAAACCCGAGTTCGAACCTGGGTACAGGGGATTTTTTTCCTCTCATTCTGCGCTAGGCCTTAACGGTCTGAACGTGGAGTCTTTCGGATGAGACGATAAACCGAGGTCCCGTGTGCCCATGCACTTAGCATACGTTAAACCCAGTGGCAACGAAAAAGTTGTCATTTGGTAAAAATTTACCCCCCCCCCCCTCATCAGTGACAAAAATCGCATGCCAAAAAATAAAATAATAAAAATTGGGTGGCGCGCCTCTGGCTGCGACGCGCTCTCCAGGTGGGAGCAACCCGAATTTCACAGAGACGCCTCTGTGACTATAAAGTACCTAATACCTAATACCTAATACCTAATACCATACGCACAGAGATATGTTGAAGCATGTATAAAAGAACTATACATTATAGAACAGGGCAAACAAAAACATTCTAAGCCTAATGGATAAAACGCTTTAAACTGGTTTATGCTGGTGATGAGCGTTAACAAAAGGCATGAACTGAAAGGAGTCGAAACCAGGTGCAGTGGATGCGTTGTCAACGGTTACTTTACCTTCAAGGGGAGGGAATGCGCAGAGAAGAGGATAACCACGTCATCTCTATCCTCTTCGGGAAACAACGCCAGCTCTTGACGGATGTTGTCCGCAAACGCCTGCACAAACGCATTGCAAACCACTCATTGGGTTCCCCCGGGGGGATACCGGGGGGGTCTTTTGTATAAATAGTTCCCCCACCTTCTGGAAGCTCTGTGCTTGTAACTTCCTCTAATCTGTCACTCACTTTGACTCTGCCTTTTCCCTTTGCTTACTGTCATCTACTATCTTTCTGCCTTACAGGTCCATTCTCCTGCCCTTTTTTTCAAGAAACGCTTTCAAAAAGATTTCCTCCAGCCGAAGTCGGACATGCTGGGCCTAACTATTTCTTAGTTAGGCGCATAACAGCAGCATGATGCATCTGTGCTCATAATTGACAGGAAACTGTCTGACCGATTGAAGAAGAAGAAGAAGACTCATCAGGTCTTTGGCTTAAATAGCATGTTTATTTTTGAATCTCACAAACAAAAATCAATATTCATTAGGGCAACAAGAAAAAGAAAAAAAAAGAAAAGAAAAAAGATAGGGCAACAAGAACTTATATAACGCCCTATTTTAACCCTTTAAGTCCTGAAGCTCTGTGCGCTCAGTCACCTCTGAAATCCTAGCCCAGGGACGGACTCCGTACAAAAGGGGGGGGTAGCGTCAGAAAAATAATAAAATAAAATATACCCTAGCAGATTTTTTGGTTTTTTTTTGTTTTGAATGTGTTGCCGAGATGTCTGTCTGATTTGCAAAATGAATTTCAAGATGTTATGGGGATGCATGGCTCCACAAAAAAAATCTAAATGCCAAAGTGTAGTCGCAAACTGAATTCACTAGTCATTCACTGCCTACTTTTTGCAGACTGGTGAAGCCTAAGACGACTGAAATGGAAATGTAGATCAAAATCATTCACTTACCCTTTCACTTCACGATCTTATAATTCCTATCTTTCACAAAAAAAGGAATTTTCATCGCTGTCATCACTCAGTGGATGCAATAACGACTCATCATCCATGATGTAAAAGTCGGGAAAATGCCGATGTCAGTAACACGACTTCAAAAATGTGCATCGATCGAACAAAAACAAGCTCGCTGCCAAAATAGGTCAGAGTACACTCCTTACTCATCACTTCGTGATCTCATAAGTCCTATCTTTCACAAAAATACGACTATTCATCGCTTTCCTCAGTCAATGGACGCCATAACTGATCGTCATCCATATTGGAAAAATCGCGAAAATGCCAAAGTCGGTCACTAATTTTCAAAAATTCATATCTTCCAAACCAATCGGCCTAGAAGCCATTGAAAGCAACAGGGCAGAAGTGTAATCTATTGCGAAAGCGAGGCTGAAGCGCTCACGTGACTGCCATGTGACAGAAACAAAATGGAAGCGCCCAAACCGGCCCCGTGGAATCCGTACGTTCCCAAACATTCTCTGCATTTACGATCCAATTTTTTTCTGAACGTTCCCAAACGTTCACCGTATAAGAGGGTTAAAGAAAAAAAACCTCTCTCTCTCTCACTGTCTGCCTCTCTCTCACTGTCTGCCTCTCTCTCTCTCTCCTCTCTCTCTCTCTCTCTCTCTCTCTCTCTCTCTCTCTCTCTCTCTCTCTCTCCTCTCTCTACTCCTGCTAACCTTGACCAGTCCAGGGTGCGTTGGCCAGCGGTCAATGACGCTCCACACGATGTTGTTGGACGCTCCCCGTTTGGCGTAGTGTCTGTAGATGGCGTTCAGACTGCTTCCTGTCGTGGAACAGCTATACTGGGGATACTGGGTGAAGGCAATCGCTCTCTCTACACCATCCCTGTACACACACACACACACCATGTCATTTTGCGTACGTTAAAGAAACCTGTGGCGCCTCTTTTGTAAATGCCGTTCAGACTTCTGCCTGTGGTGGAGCAGCTATACTGGGGATACTGGGTGAAGGCAATTGCTCTCTCTACTCCATCTCTGTACACACACCATGTCATTTCGCACACTTTAAAGAAACCTGTGGCGCCTCGTTTGGCGTAGTCTAGTGTCTGTAGATGGTGTTCAGACTGCTTCCTGTTGTGGAACAGCTATTATACTGGGGATACTGGGTGACGGCAATTGCTCTCTCTACTCCATCTCTGTACACACACCATGTCATTTCGCACACTTTAAAGAAACCTGTGGCGCCTCGTTTGGCGTAGTCTAGTGTCTGTAGATGGTGTTCAGACTGCTTCCTGTTGTGGAACAGCTGTACTGGGGATACTGGGTGAAGGCAATTGCTCTCTCTACTCCATCTCTGTACACACACACACATGCACACAAGCCATGTGACTTTGCGTACGTTAAAGAAACCTGTGGCGCCTCTTTTGTAAACGCCGTTCAGACTTATGTCTGCGGTGGAACAGCTATACTGGGGGTACCGGGTGAAGGCTACCGCCCTCTCTACATCATCCTCTGTGACTACAAAGTACCAAATACTAATACTCAAAAACCCCACTTACTCTTCCATCTGCTGTATGGTGTCCTCTGTCAGGGGGTGGGCGTAACGGAAACCGATGTAGAACTTGTGAGGAGCTGTCACAACACAACAGGTTGCATTACAGTTACACATTCGTTCGTTTCCAAGCACCACACATCTGGAACAATCTCCCTTTCTCTCTCCGCACCTCTCCATCTCTGTCTTCTTTCAAAACTGTCCTGAAGACGCACCTTTTCAGAAAATATCTCTGTTAATTTCTGTCTGTCCATCCACCGTGAGTCAACCCTGTAAAGAATTTTTTTTTTTTTTTTTTAATAATTCATGTTTTATGTAGGTATTTTAAATGTGAGTTGTGTGAGTTTGATCATAAAGTGAATTTAAAAAAAAATAATTTTAGGTACATGTATTTTGAGTAAACTTTTAATTTTTTTTCATGCAAAGCGCAGTGAGTCCTGCTGTGTCAGGAGAATAGTGCTATAGAAGATGTATTTATTATTATTATTATTATTATTACACTAAAATACAGACGATTGCATGGTGACCTGATATATACCGTACATATAACACTTTCCATAGTTCTGATTCCACTACCAAAAAAGTTTGTTCCAACTTTCTAACTATACAAAAACTAGAAATAATGAACTGAAAATACTAACTCAGTACAGCAGAACTAGTATAAGGAAACACTTTGTTTCTAACAGAATTAGTAACCTAGTAAGTGTGTTCTGGGGAGGGGGCTTAGTAGGTGGTGTCCTGAACAGGTTCCACTGAACTCCACCGAAGTGACTCAGCAGCAGTGCAGTGTCTCCTCGGTTGGTTGCCTCCTGACGGCCTAACATAGATTCGCTCCCCTTGGACTGCTGGTCTCGGATTCTGCAACCTGAACAAGCCGGGGTGTGGCTGCGAATTGGGATTCGGAATGAGCGGCGTGGGAGCAACGCCACTGTACGACCCAGAAGATGGGACCAAAAAAAAGAAGAAAGAAAAGAATTAGTAACCATTGGAATACCCTCCAAGACCACATTAAGCTAGCAATTAATCTTAACCAGTTTAAAAACCTCCTTGACAAATACACTACATTCACATAATTAAAATATCAGTTTGATTGATACATACTCTAAAACCGTCATAGCCTTGCCAAGTAATAACAATAAAAGAAAATAATATGAGAGAGAGAGAGAGAGAGAGAGAGAGAGAGAGAGAGAGAGAGAGAGAGAGAGAGAGAGAGAGAGAGAGAGAGAGAGAGCGAGACAGAGATAGACAGACACAGACAGCGAGAGACACAGTCAGTCAGACATATGGAGGCAGACTGACCGGTGTGGGGGCTGATTTTATCCAGGATATCGACCATAGCCTGACCCTGCAGCTCCGTCCACTTCTTGATGGGAGAACCCCCACCGATCTTCGCGTACTGCTCGATGATCCGGGGCGTGCGCCGCTTGGCGATCACGGGGGCAAGTTGGCTGCCATCATTATAACAGTAATATTCACAAGATCCTGCGCGCACGTTAACCCTTCCATCTCCACTGTCGCCTCTTGGCACCACAACGATTTAACACCCATGTCACTAAAAGGCATCAAATTGGGGTCCATTATCCAAAGACCCAATTTTCTTAATTTTGGGAGGCAAGGATAGGCCTAATGTTATACATGTTACAGAATTTCTCAATATTGGAGAAAAGTTTTCATCTCTACCCAGTTAACCCTTTCACAGCCAATGTTACATTTTTGCACCACAATGGCTTAACACCCAAGTCACTAAAAGGCATCAAATTGGGGTCTATTATCCAAAGACCCTATTGTCTTAGTTTTTGGAAGTAAGGATAGACCTTATTTTATATATGTCACAGAACAATCCCCAATACTGCAGATGGGTGTTGTTCTCTACCCAGGTAAATTTAATGGAAATTTTTGGCTGAAAAATGGCTGGCGGTGAAAGGGTTAATCATCTTCAGTATTATCATCATCATCATCATTGTCATCATCATCTTAATCATCTTCAGAACGGTCTATCTCAAAAGGAATAAAGAGCACAGATGGGCAGTTCTGGCAGTCACCCCTCCAAATGCTTATTGTAAAGGGTTTGAAAAATACAGTAGACACACAAAGATCTTGTTTGACAAATTTAAAAAAAAGTAAACTCCTTTTCTGGTAAAATTCAAAAACAGGAAATCCTTGTATACCAGCAGGGTTCCCAGGTTTGGAACATGAAACGAAAAAGGACCTCAATAAAGATTGTAAAAGGACCTCCGCCAACCTGATTGTATGACATGTTCATGATAGAAAGAATGCCTGGATGCCAATTGTTGACCGAGAGCACAATTCCAATACGCATGGAATGAATCACTACGTCTTGGTGCGGAAAGACTCACACAGCTTGTAATGAGTTGTCTGCTCCGATCCGTGACACCGACAACTTTGCATACTGCCCTTTTTGGGGGGGAGAATTGTTTTTAAAGATGTTAGTCAGTTTCTTTATCACTTTTTTTCTTGATAAAACAGGACTTAACAGTACCTTTCAAAAATTAAAAGGACCTCTTGATGAATTAAAAGGACCTCTTGATGAATTAAAAGGACCTCTTGATGAATTAAAAGGACCTCTTGATGAATTAAAAGGACCTCTTGATGAATTAAAAAAGGACCTCTTGATGATTTAAAAGGACCTCTTGATGAATTAAAAGGACCTCTTGATGAATTAAAAGGACCTCTTTGAAGAATAAAAGGACCTCTTGAATTAAAAGGACCTCTTGATGAATTAAAAGGACCTCTTGATGAATTAAAAGGACCTCTTGATGAATTAAAAGGACCTCTTGATGAATTAAAAGGACCTGTGATGAATTAAAAGGACCTCTTGATGAATTAAAAGGACCTCTTGATGAATTAAAAGGACCTCTTGATGAATTAAAAGGACCTCTTGATGAATTAAAAGGATCTCTTGATGAATTAAAAGGACCCTTCTTGATGAATTAAAAGGACCTCTTGATGAATTAAAAGGACCTCTTGATGAATTAAAAGGACCTCTTGATGAATTAAAAGGACCTCTTGATGAATTAAAAGGACCTCTTGATGAATTAAAAGGACCTCTTGATGAATTAAAAGGACCTCTTGATGAATTTTAAAAGGACCTCTTGATGAATTAAAAGGACCTCTTGATGAATTAAAAGGACCTCTTGATGAATTAAAAGGACCTCTTGATGAATTAAAAGGACCTCTTGATGAATTAAAAGGACCTCTTGATGAATTAAAAGGACCTCTTGATGAATTAAAAGGACCTCTTGATGAATTAAAAGGACCTCTTGATGAATTAAAAGGACCTCTTGATGAATTAAAAGGACCTCTTGATGAATTAAAAGGACCTCTTGATGAATTAAAAGGACCTCTTGATGAATTAAAAGGACCTCTTGATGAATTAAAAGGACCTCTTGATGAATTAAAAGGACCTCTTGATGAATTAAAAGGACCTCTTGATGAATTAAAAGGACCTCTTGATGAATTAAAAGGACCTCTTGATGAATTAAAAGGACCTCTTGATGAATTAAAAGGACCTCTTGATGAATTAAAAGGACCTCTTGATGAATTAAAAGGACCTCTTGATGAATTAAAAGGACCTCTTGATGAATTAAAAGGACCTCTTGATGAAATTAAAAGGACCTCTTGATGAATTAAAAGGACCTCTTGATGAATTAAAAGGACCTCTTCTTGATGAATTAAAAGGACCTCTTGATGAATTAAAAGGACCTCCTTGATGAATTAAAAGGAAAAGGACTCTCTTGATGAACCTTGGAATTTAAAAGGCCCTTTGATGAATATTAAAAGGACCTCTCTTTGATGAAATTAAAAGGACCCTTGATTGAATTAAAAGGACCTCTTGATGATGATTAAAAGGACCTCTTGATGAATTAAAAGGACCTCTTGATGAATTAAAAGGACTCTCTTGATGAATTAAAAGGACCTCTTGATGAATTAAAAGGACCTCTTGATGAATTAAAAGGACCTCTTGATGAATTAAAAGGACCTCTTGATGAATTAAAAGGACCCTCTTGATGAATTAAAAGGACCTCTTGATGAATTAAAAGGACCTCTTGATGAATTAAAAGGACCTCTTGATGAATTAAAAGGACAGGACCTCTTCTTGATGAATTAAAAGGACTCTTGATGAATTTAAAGGACCTCTTGATGAATTAAAAGGACCTCTTGATGAAATTAAAAGGACCTCCTGATGAATTAAAAGGACCTCTTGATGAATTAAAAGGAAGTCTTGATGAATTAAAAGGATACCCCTTGATGAATAAAAGGACCCCTTTGATTTATTAAAATGATGAATTAAAATTTCTTAAAGGACCTCTTGATGAAAATTAAGAGGATCTTGATTATAAAGGACCTCTTGATGAATTAAAAAGGACCTCTTGATGAAAAAGGACCTTAAAAGGACTTGATGAAATGTTAAAAGGAACTTGATTGATCTCTTTGATGCTAATTAAAAGGACCTCTTGATGATCTTAAAAAGGACCTCTTGATGATCTTAGTTTTTTTCTTCTTCTCTTCCCCATCTCTCTGACCTCTTTGATGACCTCTTGATGAATTAAAAGGACCTCTTGATGCGTCTTTTCTTCTTTCTCTTCTTTAAAAGGAGCGCTCCTCCTTCTATCGCTGAAGGCTCCTCTTGATGAAATTACTAAAAGGACTACGTTCTCTTGATTTGAATTAAAAACCTCGGTCCTCTCTTTTTCCTTCTTCTTGAACTAACCTGACTCTTGAATTAAAAGGAGCCTCTTGGATGAATTAAAAGGACCTCTTGATGAATTTAGTATTAAAAGGACCTCTTGGCTTATCGTCTGCCCTCCTTATCTATCTACTCTTCTTTCTCCTCCTGACCATCTTCTGCCGGTTCTTCTTCGTCTCAGCTTTCTTTTCCTTGCCTTTTCTTTCTCTCTCTCCCTCTCAATCTCTTACTGAATCTCTTTCTTAAAAGGACCTCCTTGATGAATGTTTTATTAAAAGGACCTCTTGATGAATTTTTATTATAAGGACCTCTTGATGAATTTAAAAGGAACCCATCTTGAAAATAGAATTTGATTCTCTAATCTCTTCTTATTATTAATTGAAAAGGATTCCTTCTTCTTTCGATTAAGTGATGAATGCCTCTTGATGAAATTAAAAGGATTTCTCTTCTGCTATGAATTTTCCCTAAGATTCTCCTATTCTTGATTGTTAATTTGGGAAGAACCTCCTTGATCTATTCTAAAAGGATCCTCTTTTTCTTATCTCTAATTAAAAGGACCTCCGTCTCTCTGATGATTAAAAGGACCTCTTGATGAATTAAAAAGGACCTCTTGATGAACTTAAAAGGACCATCTTGATGAATTAAAAGGATTCCTCTTTGATGAGCTATTCAGCACTCTAAAAGGACGCACTCGCTCCCTTTCTTTACATCTCCCCTTTCACTTCAATCTCTCTCTTGATGACCTTCTTGATGAATTTAAATTAAAAGGACCTCTTGATGAATCTAAAAGGACCTCTTGATTTTCTCTTGTTTAAAAGGTCTCCTCCTGATGATTAAAAGGATTCTCTTGTCTCTCCTTTCTTGATGAATCTAAAAGTAAAGGACCTCCTCTCCTTGATTAAAAGGGATGAATTAAATTAAAAGGACCTCTTGATGAATTAAAAGAGGAACTCTCTTGATGAATTAAAGGGAACCTCCTGATGAATTAAAGGACCTCTGATGAATTAAAAGGACCTCTTGACTAATATGAATTAAAACAGGAGTCTTGACCTCTTGATGTAGTTTTAAATTTAAAACTCTAAATAAAAGGACCTCTTGCATGAATTTAACAAAAAAGGACCTCTTGATGAATTAAAAGGACCAAATCTCTCTTTTCTTGATGAATTAAAAGGACCTCTTGATGAAATTAAAAGGACCTACATCTCTTGATGATATTTGAAACATAAAAGGAAGGACCTCTTGATGAATTAAAAGGACCTCTTGATGAATTAAAAGGACCTCCTGATGAATTAAAAGGACCTCTTGATGAATTAAAAGGACTCTCCTCTATGATCAAAAGGACTCTGTGCTTCTTGATGACCTCTTTGAAGTGATTTATTAATGTTTTTTAGGGACCTGATTGATGAATGTAAAGGGGATCTTCCTGATGAATTAAAAGGACCTCTTGATTGAATTAAAAGGACCCCCTCTCGATGAATTATTAAAAGGAATTACTCTTGATGAATTAAAAGGACATGCTACCTCTGGTCTTTGATGAAATAAAAGGACCTAATTTGATGAGTATTAGAAAGGAAATAAAAACTCCTGATGACCTCTTGATGGAATTAAAAGGACCTCTTGATGATTAAAAGGACTCTGGATGAATAAAAAGGACCTCTTGATGATTTTAAAAGGACCTCTTTGCATGAATTAAAAGGATCTACTTGCTGAAAAAAAAAAAGCACTTTTGTTCTGGACCCACGCACTGCTAGGTGATTGGTATCGTAATCAACTTTGGTGGAGGGGAGTCAATTAGAAAGAGAGTATTCACCCTTTGTTCAATTTCGTTATCTCCTCTTGGCCTCACTATTTCATTCTTTACTGAAAAGGCCTGTTGACCCAAAACCAATTCACAAGGACTTAAAAGGCGCCTGGAAGGCGCCTGGGAACCCTGACCAGGAAAAGTTGCACGCATGGAAGATCGAGTGATTTGTGTCAAGGACACATACCTTTGTGCCGGCAAGGGGATGAGGTCTTTGTCCAGGAAAAGGCGCAGGAGAAAATCGTGCACGTCCTCCGCTTTTTCCGGCCCCCCCAGGTTCAGCATCATGATGCCTGTCTTGGGCCGTCTGCACGCCAACAACACTTTGTGTTTAGCTCATTCGCATCGCAATGATTTTGAATTATTCAAAACACTCACAAATACGCCCTGAAAGTGGTTAGTATTTTACTCGCCATGGCGAGTGAAAAACAAAATTGGCGAGTTTATAATTCACTTCACCCGCCAAATGCGAGTGGGCAAAAAACGATGTTCTTTCTCGCGCGAGATTCCTTTCCCAATCCAAGTTTTCCCATGCACCGGAAATATGATACGCAATTTGCGTGCTCGCCAGCCAGTGCATGTTCGAAATGAAACATTCTTCAGCTTCAACTTTAAGTTCAAAGGCATCGCAGCCATCACCCAAAAAGGGTAGGAGTGAAACACGAACTTTTCTACCAAAATGGAAGAAAGAATTTTCATGGCTTCTCTTTGACGACAAGGCCAAACACTTTTGGTTTGGCTGGTAACAAAAAAAAGTTAGCTGGTGGACAACATTTTCCACTTTCAGGGCTGCAAATCACTACAGACATACACACAAACAAAACATACAC
This sequence comes from Phymorhynchus buccinoides, assembly GCA_017654935.2. Taxonomy (NCBI): domain Eukaryota; kingdom Metazoa; phylum Mollusca; class Gastropoda; order Neogastropoda; family Raphitomidae; genus Phymorhynchus; species Phymorhynchus buccinoides. The sequence continues at coordinate 3,438,397 of CM065710.1, forward strand.
AAACAAAAGGAAAAAGGAAAGAAGATTACGGGTTTTTACTTCAGGTTTAGACATAGGGAAGTGGTGGATCAGACTTTTTTTTATAGAAAAACTCTCCACACCGATTGGTTTACCCCACAACAAACCACTACAAAAACAAAGTCAGAGGCAAAAGTGTGGTCTAAGGGACCAAAGCGAGTTTAAAAGTGACCAAGGTATGGTTTGCACACAGGCGTACTTCCCTTGAAGCAAATGCATCAAATTGACAAATCTATTAACTCCGGACATATCTGGCCGGAACGACTTGAATGAGTTAAATCCTAAACCAGCTACCATTATTATCGGCGCAGATTTCCTGCAAATTTCGCAACTGATTTTGATCAAGATTTATCACCCTATAAATACTGTATGTTTTTGTTGTACAGCTATGAGCATTTACAGTTGGTTGGATGACTGTTCGGCCATTTTAAGAAATCAGTCTAAAGTCTAGCCTATCCTAAGAAAATACATCAACCTACCAATTTTTTTGGAATATTTACAGACAATTTATTAATATTATGCTTTATCATAAGTTTAAGGATATGAAATATGTTAAAGAGCCCAATATGTCAATAATACCCATTACTCGAAATGAAAAAACAAGAAGACATTTTTGGCTTTGCAAGCCTGCTGTGAGAAACTAGCCCATCGACTTAATCTTAAATTACTTAATGTCCCTTTTGTGGTGCTAGGTCACATATGGCGCTAATTCTTGATCGAAATCAAATCAAAGTGCACACACATTAACATTCACAACACATTCAAATAAAAAATGCTATAAATATAATATATATAGAGAGAGATAAATAGGAAAATAACACACACACATTTGACATGAATAGTCTGAGAACAGAAATAGACATAAAAGCTGTTGTCGGTCAGTCTCTCTCTCTCTCTCTCTCTCTCTCTCTCTCTCTCTCTCTCTCTCTCTCTCACACTCCACACACACACACACACACACACACAAACACACACACACACACACACACACACACACACACACACACACACACAGTGATGTACAGAGGATCGAAAAGTGATAGGACAAACTGTCCTGAGATAAGGCACCAAGAACAAAAAATGTCTGTTTGGGGTTTCATCAGTTTGAAAAAAAGGGTAGGTAGGTACAAGGGGTTTTTTCCGTTTTTTTCAAACTTGTGTTCAGTCCATGTGTGTGAATATATTTATATATTTTAATAAAACAAAACAGTGTATACTTTTGCACTTATGATGTTTTAAGCTTCTGTTTGCTTGGTTACTTTTGTTTTCTTTTCCTTTTTTTTTCTTCTTTTTTTACCATTTGTCAAAAAAAAGTTTAGGGTCGGCGGCCAAAAACTAGGGTAGGTCGGAAAACAAGAAACCAATCTTTTTTTTTTTTTTTTTTTCGACAGGGGGGGGGGGGGGGGGCCCTAAGAGAAGTCAATAGGACAGTGTCCTGGCTCTTGCAGAAATCAATAAGACAAAGTGTGCAGGTGTTAAAAATGTAATCAGACATTTGTCCTGACAGACACGAACACAATAGGGCATTTTCAATTTTAATAGGTCAATGGCATATCACCAGGGCTCCCAATCGTCCCGCAAAACAAGGGGTCCCAGGGTCTCCTTCACGTACAGCATAGAGGTGTCCTAGAGGAGGGATAGAGGGTCCCAGTGGCATTGCGAATGCTAAAAAAAGAATTTTTCTAGTGCATCCCTGGGACCACCTGCACATTCTTTTAGAGGGTCCTGTAGAATTTTAGTTCTTCATAGACCCCCAAATGGGGGTCCCTGGGAGCCCTGACACACACACACATACACACACACACACACACACACACACACACACACACACTTTCTCTCCCGTGCACACACACACACACAACACATGCTCACACACACACTCTCCCATCACTCCCCCCCCCTCCACATACACACACTTCTCCCCCTCCTCCAAACACAAAACACACTCTCTCTCTCTCTCTCTCTCTCTCTCTCTCTTCTCATATTTATTTTTTGTTACAGCAACATACCCCCCCCCCCCCCCCCCCCACACACACATACTTTGTCTGGGGGGGGAAGAAACTCTGGGGGTGGCAGCGCTGTGTTGTGGCCGGTGCTGACCCAGAGAAGACAGTGCACCCCGACAAGACGTGGACTGCACCCCCTGTCTGAACCACCCCCGCAGCAACCCTGCGCCCCACGCCTGCACACAATACCAAGATGATAATAATAATAATAATAATATTGTAAATTTAGGACGCACTTACCTCCTGACAAAGCCTGGAGCTCAAGGCGTTTACAATGACAAATAGTCTATAGCTAAAAGTAGCAACAACAAAAAAGGCTTCATTAAAGCGTAAACATTGTTTTACTAAAACTTTTAGTAACCGAGTTGCTAACCTCTGGAATTTACTAACACCTAACCTGAAAAGAGCACCAACACTAAACACCTTCAAAAATCTCCATGACAAGGATGGAAATTTTAGCCAACTACTTTTCGAATATATGATGATTGAATTACAATCCCAATTTTAAAGGCATGCTTTAAGCAAACAAAACAGTGATCAATGAAGGGACGTTTATATACGTTTATATACTAACACAAGAAAATTTTCTTTCAGTAACAGAGTGGCACCCCTATGGAACAAATTACCTACTATTACTAATATGAAAAGTGCACTAAATACTAACTCTTTCAAAAATTTAACAACAGTTATTTTTGCTACATGGCATGGGTAAGAAAGGGAATATATTTTGTGCAGGATATATTGAAAGATAATGGGGAATTTTTAACTTATACTCATTAACTTATAGAGAATTTTCGCAGAAGTGGGGAATAACTGTAAATTTTCTTAACTATTTAGGCTGTATCCAATCTATTAAAAAATACATGGGACAGAGAAATATAATAAGTGACAGCAAAGAAAAGAATGAAAATGCAAAAGCATTGCAAATAGTATGTAGTGTAAAGAAAGGAAGTAAAGCATACTATAATTTAATTTTAGGAAAAAATGAAATCTACGATATACATGCATTTATGAAGTGGGAACAGAAACTTGACATAGTAATTGACTGGGAGAAAGTTTTGAAAAAAATAAAACAAATTAAAGAAATAAAATTGAGATGGTTTCAACTTAAAATATGTCATGGGATCCTAGTTACAAATAGTATTTTAAAAAGAATGAGAATAGTGGAAAATGAAGAATGTAATTTTTGCAACGAAGAAAAAGATAATATACAACATTATTTATGGTATTGTCAACATTCTCAAGAGTTCTGGATGAACTTGGAGAAAATATTAAAAGATAAATGTTTAAATTGTGAAAGGCTATCACTTAATGTTGAACTAGTTTTATTTGGTGAAGACTCTAAAACATTAACAGAACAAACTTTCGATCTGATATTACTAATAGCTAGATACTTTGTCTATATATGCAGAATACACAAAACAAAACCAACAACAAGGAACTTTCTACAGGAATTGAAAAAACAATATATTTTAGAAACATTTACACATGCCATGGAAATGCGCATTGATGAATTCAACATAGAGTGGCTGCCCTACCTAAACTTGCTACCTAAGTAGGTCTAAGGTTGTTTTGTTTTTTTGTGGGGGATTATTATTAATTTTTTGTTTTTTTTTGTTTTTGGTGGGTTTTTTTTTTTTTAAATTTTGTTGTCTGTGTATGATTTGGCATAATATATAGTGTTTAGTCCACTACATTAATACTTACATTGGGGTATTTTCTTTCCTTTGTCATACTTGTGTAATTATAGTTTCGAAATGTTCAGGTTGATCATAATCACACAAGCCCCTTTCTTATGTTCCCTTTGCTTTTTGTGTGTTTTAGTTTTGTTTTGTTTGTGTTTGTTTGTTGTTGTTTGGGGGGGGGTTTCGTCTCTTTTTTCTTCTTCTTCTTTTCTTTCCTTTTCTTTGTTCTTATATTATATATAAAACCCTTGTGAAGAGCTGGTTTTAGGATTGTAGATTCTAGAGGAGATTGATTTTCAATTGCTGCTAATGTATAACAGGCATGGGAATGGTCAGTCTTTTGGCTGATTTCAGCTTATTTGATGGTCCTCTTTAGTCTTTTTTTGTTGTTGCACGTTTCAGCTTTTTTGATGGTCCAAGTCTTTTTTTTGTTTTTGTTTTTTTGTTTTTGTCTTCTCTAATTCCCATGCCTGGATTATATGCTGATTTGTTTAATTTGATAATGATGGTTATTTAGTATGATTGAATTAATCATTGTGTTATTTAGTTCTATAAAATAATATTGTCTTGTAATATACATTATGGAAGAAGACAACCTTCTTTGCAAGGGGGGGGGGAAAAAAAAAAAAAAAAAAAAAATCTATTAGACCAGTGGGAAAATTATAAAGTGTTATGACTATGACGATTGATTTTCAATCATCAAAAATCCTGAGCAATCGATAGACCTTGAATGATTTTACATTACAATTGCACAAAACGAAGGGACTTTAAAAGCCTAACGGCTATTCACAGAGTTCCCGATTACGCAGATCTGTACGTAAATTACGTACAAAGTTTCAAGTTTGACGTATAAATTGTTCAGTCAATACGTCATTGTGACGTACAGTTTTTCTGTCAACCGATTGCTTCCTCAAACGTGTTCGCTGCGATCAGAATGTCGAAGCCATTTCGGCTTGCGGGAAATAATCAACAAAATATACTGGGCCTATTCTTTCACTACTAATACTATGCTTGAAGCAGACGACAAAAACTATCATGAACCACAGAGTAATTTCCCTTTGTTTCTCGCCAGCCATGCTGCTTGCACGTGCACTGCTGCCAAGCCTAGCGCGCACATTTCTCAGAAGCAAAAACATGGCGCTGCTTCGCTGGATTGCGAAAACTTCGACGCGAAGTTCTTTCAAAGACTGAAGTTTTAAGTGAGCTGACAAAAACCCTCGAACCAGTTCCAGGCCCTTCAAGTTCTACTTCAACTGTCAGTAGTGATGAAAAGAAGAAAGTAACTCGCAAATTCAAGTCAAGTTGGTGTGAAGAATTTGACTGGCTTCAGCATCGTGATGGCAAGCTCTTCTGCAGCTTTGTACACATTGTTAAAGAGATTTGTCTTTATTTTACAGCATATTGTCCATTTATTATGGCTTTTATTTTGACCCTCAAAATTGTTCAAATGACCCTTAAAATGTGGGGGCAAAGGGTCATGATGACCCTTAAAAATTTGGAAGCATGGGGAACACTGTATTCAACCTTGTCCCTACTTTCTGATCTGATCTGAAAGTATAAAATTTACATAGCACTCAATTTCTCAAAATGGCTGAGTCACCTTACCAATTCGTGTGCTCATAACTCTGCAACAAGAAAGGATGCAATGCTTTTAATGTCTTCAATAAGTTCTTGTCACGACGTCTCAGTAGACATGTCATTAGAAAGTTTTCAACCGTACCATTTTCTCAGAATGGTCACTTGTAATATAATCACTGGCAGTGATGTTGCAGTAAACATCGATTGCGTGTAAAATCAAAATGTAAATATGTCGATCTGCTAAGTTCTTTTTACGAAAATGGCCGTTGCAACAGACATACACTTATGTTTGACCTTTTCTACTTATGTTTCTGTATGAGCCTGCATTCAATTGTTGGTGGATATACGCTGAGAGACAGAAAGTAAAACAAAATTGTTTGGTTTTCACCTGTAATCTTACGAGCAGACGCCATGCTGATGACACGCCAAGTTCCTCTGCGTTACTTCCCCTAGTTGGGCCTAGTCCAAGTCACATGACCATGGGGAAAAAATCAATGCGAAGGAGAATGAATCGTTTCGATCATTGTTCTATGGAAAGTGAAATGTGTCAAAGACTCGATGGGACGCAAATCAACAGATCGTTATCCTACTTACATAAGCACCCCCCCCCCCCCCCCCCCTCGAAAAGTGTATTCCTAGTCTAGAAAACCAGGTCGTTTTACAAATACAGTGCACTCCGGTATTGGGTTATAATTTAAGTAACTCCGATTATATGGAAGCCAAGTTGTACTTCCCGGCCAAGGTTGTTCTTTGTTATTACTTACAAAACATCGGATAGTAGAAAGTTAGTGAAAAACAAAGTTTGTGCAGCTTCCATATGAAGTCGTAACATCACCCTCAGTGGAAGACTTCAAATCCCAAATGTAAGACTCCCTCCATCCACTGACCCCCATTTCCCATTCCCTCCTTCCAGTTTCTTCCCAATAGGGCATTTGCCACGAGTGTTCATTCTCTATTCTAGACTGCTAATTTGCCCGCACTCGTTCTGCCCGAGTTACGCTGACCTTTCTAATTCAACTCAGTGAATTTCAAGGTCGTCCTCATGTGGCAAATGCCCTATTCCCATGATCTAGCCCACGACCCCAACCAAACCCTTTCCCCCTGCCCTTTCAAGTTCTGTCCCCCAAACCATCTTCAAAGTACCCCTACAGTAGTTGTGACACAAGCTGCCAGACTGGAGAGTCTAAGTGAGTGGATGTTGTTGGAAGAAAGAAGAAGAAGCTAAACTAAATTTAACTTTTCATGAGCACTCTTTGTCAGATCTCGAGTTTTTCAAGGCATCTTTAAGTGTTAACTGGGAGTTAAAATTTATTTGCGGACAGTATAAGATAATAAATAAGCACAAGAAATGAATGTACAATTTTCCGATTAATTTACTAATGATGTTGTCTCTGCTTAAAGAAAAAAAATAAGATTAATAATCATAATGAATTTGATAGTAGGGGAAGACGGGGTAAAAAGCGCATGGGCGGGTAAGAAGCCCACCCCGATTATCTCATGAAATGAAGCAAATTTCAGTCTCATTTTGCCCATGAGACGAGTGTTAATGTCTAGCATTCGTCTCATGGGCAAATTTGACTGAAATTTTCTTTATTTTATGAGATAATTGGGGTGGGCGTCTTACCCGCCCATGCGCTTTTTACCCCGTCTTCCCCTACCATCAAAATCCCTAGCGGGAAGCGGCCAACAACAACAAAGAAATGCCCACCCCCGACTTTTCGCCAAATGTTTTCTTTTTTTTTCTTTTTTTTTGTTTGATGATGTTGTTGGGTGTTTTTTTTTAGGGGATAAAATCACGTCCTATCTTTCAGTGACGTCTTCAGTGATTGACAATTGTCACTTTGGCAAAAACATGCAATATTTAGCCATTCCAAAGCACATGCAGGTCCTATTCGGTGTCTCACATATTGAAAGCATTGAGGTACCTTGGAAACACAGCTGATGCATCACTTCTTGATTGATTTAAAAACAGACAAGAATGGGTGAATAAGGCACTAAAATAGTAGATGATAGCAAGAAGAGTCAAAGATAGTGATAGAAGTAATTGCTAGCACAGAACGTAGCACATAAATGTTACAGACCCACCAGGTCACGTGTCAAAATCGCGGGTTTCACGTATCTTTCCTCTTATAGCTGGTAAGAAATCTTGTTTTGACCAGGTTTGACTCCCATACAAATGCCCCAATTGAAAACGAAACATCATTTTAAAGAGCAGCCTCAGTTTGAAGTTGGAGGAATTTGTATGTGGGTCACAGCTATGCTACCCAGAAAAAAACAAGGGACTTCATTGTGGTGGGTCAGTGTGTCTTTAAAGGAATTATGCTTAAGCATGTGCATTCTCTTTTCTGTTACTCATCTCCTCATTTTCATTTACATCGGTTATGAATTTTTTTTTAAAGGAACTAAATTGCCCAACATTTCTTATAACCGATATAATAATATGTAATCAATATCATAAACGGATATAATAAACGTCGGTCATAAGGAAGTAAAAAAGAAAGTGTCCCCTCTACCTCCTTATAAGCGTAGTTTGCATTGCACACGAAAGGGAAATAACTAAATTTCATAACATGATTCTTACGGATACAGTTATTTCCCGTCGCGCTCGCGCGCTTAAAATGCGTTTAGTTTTGTACCCTAATCAATTATTGAGAATGATTGGGGATAAGAAGGGGGTGGGAAAGGGAGAGGGGGCGTTCGCTGACGGTTACAGGTCGTTTCGTACCCTGGACTTTTCGTACCCTGGACGTTTCGTACCAAATTTTAGTCGTTTTTTAAAGACAGGAGAGATGATTTTGACAAAAAAACAGATGCTTGTGGCAAAAGAAAAGACCATCTAACCCTAACCCTATCCCTAACCCTAACCCTATCCCTAACCCTATCCCTAACCCTAACCCTATCCCTAACCCTAACCCTATCCCTAACCCTAACCCTATCCCAACGAAAAATAGGTACGAAACGTCCAGGGTACGAAATGTCTTGGGTACGAAACGACCAGTTCCCTGAAGGGTGCTTTGGTTTACTGGAAAGATGGAATTTTGCTTTTATCATTTCCTTGATTTGTACCTTGATTCGTTTTTGTTTGTTTTTTCTTTTACAAATCAGTTGCTGTTCCTCATCCTATAAAAAAACCTAAAAAACTAAACTAAAACAGACTGCAACGTCACTGACTAAAGTACCACACAAACAAATACACAACAAGTGCAGATCGAGTGACGTTATTTTATTGACGAGACAAAACAGAACATG
>CM065710.1:3449432-3466932 GCA_017654935.2 Phymorhynchus buccinoides
TACATTCAAAATACCACATACACTTACACGTACACGAACATACATCTACATTTTATTTGTGGTCTAAGATCAGTGAAAGGTGGCTAGATAGACATAAGACGTTGAATTAAAGAAACGAAAAAACAACCCACACACAACAACAGCGACAACATACAGTATTTGTACGGCGCTGAATCTTGATAGAAATCAAATCAAGGTGCGCGCACGCGCTCGCACACGCACGCACATACACACACACACACACACACACACACACACACACACACACACACACACACACACACACACAACAACAACAACAACAACATACGGTATTTATACGGCGCTGAATCTTGATATAAATCAAATCAAAGCGCACACACACGTTAGCATTCATAACGCATTCAAACAAAAATGCAATACAAAGCGAGCACACACGTTTGACATAAATGGTATACAGCAGAAACAGACCTAAAGGCAAGAGAGAGAGAAGAGAAAGAGAGTGGAGCCTCAATCACGGGGGAACAGGTGGGTTTTGAGGTTAGATTTGAAGGCTGAGAGGGTCGGTCGCTGACGGAGGGAAAGAGGAAGTTTGTTCCAAGATGTCGGTCCTGAGACAGCAAAAGAGCGCCGACCAACAGTTGAAAGCTTATACCTAGGGATCTGGAGAGAAAGCGGGTCAGAAACTGAACGTAAAGTGCGAGCTGGCGTATAGATAGAAATATTGTCGCAGAGGTAAGATGGAGCAGCTTTATGGATAGATTTATGACGACGAAAATGGTGTTTTACGTCCTCTTGGTCTGAATCAGACACATATGGGACATTTGTAAATACAAATATGTTGGGAACAATACTGGAGGCAATGCCCGGAGGCAGTACGAAACCAGTAAAGTCCCGATTTTTTTTATTATTAATACAGATAGCGAACTGTAGCGGTAACCCACGCCTTCAATTTCTTCACTGGATAGATTTATAGCAAAGGGTGTTTAATTTATACTCAATTCTGTCTGCGACAGGAAGCCAGTGCAAAGAACGGAGAAGAGGGCTAACGTGATCAAACTTTTTCTTCCTAAGGACAAGACGAGCAGCTGTGTTTTGAATACGCTGGAGACAAGATAGAGAAGAGACTGATAGGCCAGAAAGGAGAGCATTACAGTAGTCAAGACGAGATAGGATGAGGGAAGTAACAAGTTTTGCTGTGGCTTCATCTGAGAGATATTTACGAATATAGCCGATGCGACGAATTTGATAGTAGCAGGACTGACAGGTCTGAGTCAGGAAACTCTGCATGGAAAGAGTATTGTCCAAAGTGACACCTAAGTTTTTGACTGAGTCTGAGAGGGGAATGATATTGTTACCCAGTTGGATTGACTCTATGGAAACAGAGGCTAGTTTGTTTTTTGTTCCTACAAGCATTGCTTCGGTTTTTTTCACCATTTAATTGAAGTTTATTTTGAACCATCCAATTTTGAATATCAATATAGCAGTTGTTACTTTCTGAAAGAATGGAATCTATATCTTCAGGAGTTGTACTATTTTGGAGCTGTGAGTCATCTGCATAGAAGTGATGTTTCATGTTGTGTTGGTCGATGACATTGGCAAGAGGTGACGTATACAAAGTAAACAAGACAGGACCAAGCACAGACCCCTGGGGCACTCCACAAGAAAGCCTAACCTGTTCAGACTAACGACCATTGACCAGAACTGATTGAAAACGATCAGAGAGGTAAGAGGAGAACCAAGAAAGAGCGGGGCCATTAATTCCAAAAGTATGTTCAAGACGAGACAGAAGAATGGAGTGGTCTATGGTATCAAATGCAGCAGAGAGATCAAGAAGTGTCAAAAGAGAGATCTGACCAGCATCAGAAGCATGTAGGAGGTCATTGACGATTTGAACAAGGGCTGTTTCAGTACTGTGATTGGCTCTATATGCAGACTGATAAGGATGGTGAAGATTGTTTGAGGATAGATGATCATTAAGTTGTTTCAGAACAGTCTTCTCTAGGAGTTTGGAGAGAAACGGGAGGTTAGATACAGGTCTGTAGTTTTTCAGATTATTAGGATCCAGATTGTTCCAGGGTTTACAAGAGCGGTTTTGGAAGCAGAAGGGGAACACACACACACACACACACAACACACACACACACACAACACCACGACTCTCACACATCACACACACACACATCACACACATTCTATCTATCTATCTATCTATCGTATATATATATATATCTCTCTCCTCTCTCTATCTCTCTCCCTTTCTCTCTCCAGTCTCTCTCTCTCTCTCTCTCTCTCTCAATCTCTCTCTCTCTCTCTCTCTCTCACTCACCCCCCCCTCTCTCTCTCTCTTCTCCCTCTCTCTTCTCTTCTTTCTCTCTCTCTCTCTCCCTCCTCTCTCTTTCTTTCTCTCTCTCTCTCTCTCTCTCTCTCTCTCTCTCTTCTCTCTCTCTCTCCCTCTCTCTCTCTCTCTCTCTTCCCATCTCTCTCTCTCTCTCTCTATCTCTCTCTTTCTCTCTCTCTCTCTCTCTCGTCTCTCTTTCTCTCTCTCTATCTCTCTCTCTCTACCTCCCTCTCTCTCTCCCTCTCTCCTCCCTCTCTCTCTCTCATCTCTCTCCCTCACTCTTCTCTCTCCCCCTCTCGCTCTCTCTCTCTCTCTCTCTCTCTTCTCCTCTCTCGCTCCCTCTCTCTCTCTCTCTCTCTCTCTCTCTCTCTCTCTCTCTCTCTCTCTCTGCGTCTCTCTCGTCTCTCTCTCTCTCTCTCATCTCAGGGCTGAGTGAAAACAAAAGCTGTAATTAATTAGCTTATCTCATTACCCTGAATAAATAACATTTCGTTCGTTCGTTCGTATCGTATCTCTCTCTCTCTCTCTCTCTCTCTCTCAATCCTCCCTCTCTCTCTCTCTCTCCTTCTCTCTCTATCTCTCTCTTTCTCTTCTCTCCCTCATTCTCTCTCTCATCTCTCATCTCTCTCTCTCTCTCTCTCCTCTCTCTCCTCTCCCTCTCTCTCTCTCTCAGTCGGCTCTCTCGTCTCTCATCTCTCGTCATCTCATCTCTCTCTGGTCGTCTCTCTCTCTCTCTCACGGTCGTCTCTCTCTCCATCGCTCTCTCTCATCTCTCTCTCTCTCCTCTCTCAATCTCTCTCTCTCTCTGGCCTCTCTCTCTCTCTCTCTCTCTCTCTCGTCATCTCTCTCTCTCTCTCCTCTCTTCTCTCTCTGTCTCTCTTCGATCTCTCTCTCTCTTCATCTCCTCTCTCTCTCTGCTTTCTCTCTAACTCTCTCTGGTCTCTCTCTCTCTCTCTCTCTCTCTCTACCTCTCTCTCTCTCATCATCTCATTCTCTCTCTCTCTCTCTCTCTCTCTCTCTCTCTCTCTTTCTCTTTCTCTCTGTCCCTCTGCTCTCTCTCTCTCACTCTCTCTCTGTGTGTGTCTTTCTCTGTCTCCGTCTCTTTCTCTCTCTCTGTCTGTCTGTCTGTGCGTCTCTGTCTCTCTCTCTCTCTGTCTCTCTCTCTCTCTCTGTCTCTCTCTCTCTCTCTGTCTCTCTATCTCTCTGTCCTGTCTCGCTCTCTCTCTCTCGCTCTGTCCTTTCTCTCTTTCTGTCTGTTCTCTCTCTCATCTCTCTGTCTCTCTTCTCTCTCTCCTCCCCTTTCTCTCTCTCTCTCTCCCTCTCTCTCTATTCTCTCTCTCTCTCTCTCTGCTCTCTCTCGAGCAACCCCTCATCGTCTCCTCTCTCTCTCTCTCTCTGTCTCTCCCTCTTCTCTCTCGCTCTCTCTCTCTCTGCCCTCTCTCTCTCCTCTCTCTCTCGTCTCTCTCTCTCGCTAATCTCTCTCTCAGTGCTCTCTCTCTCTGTCTATCAACATGAGTATAGTGAGCAAAAATATACAGGAATTATTTTTAGACGGAATTATTTCACGTGAATCATGCATACCTCACACTCATCGTCACGATCGGATCGCAATGGCATCACATCGTGTGCAGTGTGGCTGGTCCTTAAGCTGCACCTTGACCTCCCAATTACTGCATAACGAGACAGACACACTGTCTCTTGTTGAGATAATAAAGTAAATTTGAATGAATGAATGAAAATTCATTTAACTTCCTCCGGTCTGAAACAGACACATATGGGACATTAGTAGATATAAAGATGGTGGGACCGATCCTGGAGGCAATGCCCGAAGGCAGTGCAACTCCAGGAAAGTCCCGAATTTTTAACGATACAGATTAAGTATTTTTGGGGAGTAAAAATTGAGTATGTATAATTAATTTTATATAAAGAGGTTGCTGCCGCGCGGCTCATAAAACGCAGAAACACAAAATAATCTTCGTCACTGAAGATTAGAAAGCACACGCACACGCACGCGCGCTCGCACGCGCACACATACACACACACACACACACACACACACACACACACACACACCACACACACACACAATTCCTTAAAAGACCCACTGACCCACCACGATTAAGTTCCTTGGTTTTTTTGTTTTGGGTAGTACAGTCGTGACCCACATGCAAATGCCTCCAACTTCAAACTAAGGCTACTCCTTAAAATGGTGTTTCGTTTTCAATTGGGGGCATTTGTATGGGAGTCAAACCTGGTCACACTTGCGTACGATGCGATCAGAATGTGACGATGTCTGTGAGTCATGCATGATTCGCGTGAAATACCTCCGTCTAAAAATAATTACACTGTTTTTGTTCACTATTCTCACGTACACCCCAATACACGAATCACATACAATGTATTGCAGTACCTCCAGGATCGACCCACTGTCTATGATCTACAAATGTCCCGTATGTGTCTGTTCGAGGTCGGAGGACGGGAAACGGACGTTCATTCAATGTGTCTATGTGTCATGTCTTTTGACGACGACGTGAAACCATAGACAACATTTTCTGACCTGTGGGAATAGGCAATTCATTAACATCTATAGAATACAAGCTTGTGGATGGGAGAGGTGTGGTGTGGTGGGGGTAGGGGTGGGGGTGGGGTTGACAAATTATTGACAATAGTCCTATTGTCTTTTGACAACGATGCAACCTAAATAATAAGAATATCATTTAATGCTAATTTTGATCATTTGTAATTTCAATTCTGTTTGAAGATGTCATAATTACATGATACAGATACTAGTCTCCTCTCTCTTCCCTCCATCCGTCTCAAATCTGCTGGCCAACGTTCTTTTTCCTGTCAGGCACCACCCCTATGGAATTATCTGCCTCCTCCTCTTCGACACTCTGAAGCAGTCCTCATTCAAAACCTCTCTGAAAACCCATATTTTTTCCTGTCACACGCTAAGCATTTGCTGCGCCCTTTGGCTCAGTTGTTTATTTCTGTGTGCCTGTGAGGGGAAGATTGAGATTGAATAGAAAGTATGTGTTGTTTGTGTGTGCTCTGTGTCAAGTCAAAATTATATTTCCAGATGGAACATTGAATAAGCAAATAATATACTTTTTTGTCATCAAGTCATCCGTAAAAAAAAAGGAAAAAAAAGAAGGAACTAAAGATTCCAAAGTGGTAAACACTACAGAAAGGGGAAAAGAGGGGAAAATAAACAAAGAAACAAACGAGTAGGAACCCAAACTAACATGAACAATCCGGAGTCGGAAAGTATCTTTGCTCAAGAAACGAACAAGTTACACAAACAGGGAAGAGGGTGGGGAGTGGGAGAGTAACATAATATGATGTACAATACAGTCCTGTGTGTGTGTGTGTGTGTGTGTGTGTGTGTGTGTGTGCCGTGTGCGTGTGCGTGCGTGTGCGTGCGTGTGCGCGTGTGCGTGCGTGTGTGTGCGTGCGTGCGTGTGTGTGTGGGGTGGGGTGGGGGGTGGGGGGTGTACGTGTGTGTGTGTACTGTGTGTGTGTGTGTGTTGTGTGTGTGCGCGCGCGAGTGCGTGTGTGCGTGCGTGCGTGTGTGCAAGCGCATGTGTGTGTTGTGCATGCATGCACATGTGTCCATACTCCCCGCGGAAACCCCCCACCCCCCACCCCCTTACGAATCATTTGGTCCGTCCCTAAAAGATAAACGTTGTGGGGTGTATGCTACAGTTTGGGGGTGAGGGTCAGTGAGGGGGGGGGGTGACGGTGAGGGAAGGGAGGAGGTGGATATCTTTTTAAAAATATATTTTTGACAATGATGTGAAACCGTAGACGACATTCTGATCCGTGGGAATAGAAGAGGCCGTCATTAACATCCAGCATAGAAAGGAAGGGGTGAGGTTGTGGTGTGTAATGACAGTGTGCGGAGGAGGGGGGGGGGAGGGAGAAGGGAGGGAACTGTGTCCTCAGGCTATTTTCTATTCAATGCGCGCTAGGGGAAAAAAAACCCAACAAGATGGTAACGCCATGTAAAAGAACTCCCAGTACCAGCAACACCCCTACACAATTATAATACACCCACACTGACCCAACTATGCATATGAATAACGGTATAATTACACAGACAGCCAAACAGAAATTGAGAGAGAGACTGAGGAGGGAGAGGGAGAGAGCAATCAACAACAACAACAACAACAGTCAATTATATTGACCAGTCAACATTCATGAATACTTTATTATTTGTTGTAAGAAAACAACAAACAACCCCCCCCCCCCCCCCACCACACACACCACCCACCCCACCCCCCAAAAAAGTGTGCCACTGGTTGTAAATTTAGAATGATCTCCCTTGAATTTAATAAAATAAGACCTACTGATGAAATTCAGGGGAGTTAATTTTGAACTCTATGGTCATTGTGTATTTTTGTGTTTGATAATTTCCTGTATCAGTATAGCATTGTTTAGAAATAAGATATTTTGCAACAAAATAGTATTATGTAACGCCTTTTCAGTATACACACTCTGGCTTAAATCCACCCATTATCTTTAAAATACATTATATTAAAATAATTAGTTGATATAGGTATGTGAATCTTTTTTAAAATCGCTTCTCGGCCTTTTGGCTATTCCAAAACCCTGGTTGGTTTGTTATCACATGGGAAAGCCGATACGCGACGTTAAACTGAACTTCCATCTGACCTTGATATCGAACTCAATATGCATTCACCGCTCCAGTATTTACTGGTTTGTTCCCACCATATTGTTCCCACCATATTTGTATTTACAAATGTCCCATATGTGTCTGATTCAGACCAAGAGGACGTAAAACTCCATTTTCTCAAATTCTGATCGCTTCTAATTTAAAAAAAAAAATTAACTTGTGGCGGTGCCTGAACTTAGCCGATGAGGTTTACTACTTGTGGCGGTGCCATAGCCGATGAGGTTTAAAACCGAGGCGTGGTCACCGCTACAACTATCTGAATTAATATAAAAAATCGGGACTTTACTGGTTTCGTACTGCCTCCGGGCATTGCCTCCAGTATTGTTCCCACCATATTTGTATTTACAAATGTCCCCATATTTTGCCCATGTCTGATTCAGACCAAGAGGACTGAAATTTGCTTCATTTCATGAGATAAAAACACCATTTTCGCTCGTCTTCCCCATGACTGAGAGGCGTTCATTTTCAATTGTGGCGGTAAATCTCATAGCCGATGAGGTATTATAAGGGAACTGAGGCGTGGTTACCGCTACACGTCACCACATATTTTACCAATATTCCCAGCAAGTCAGAACACCAAATCAAAAAAGTCGGGACTTTACTGTGATTTTGCTCAAATTAGCCTCCTGAAGCATTGCACCCATGTTTATTGAGCAGGGGTGCTCCCACCATGTTCTGTTGTATTTACGGAAATGTCCTTTATTATGTGTCTAGCGGGAAGTAACTAGGGTAAAAAGAGCATGGGCGGGCAAAATATTAAGTACTTTTGTGGCTGAAAACCCACCCCTACCATTATCTCATGAAATCAGTATGAAAAAGAACAAAATGTCAGTGCCAAATTTGCAACATGAGACGAATGCTATAAGATTTTCGGTTGTGAAGGTCGTCTCATGGGCAAAATGTGACTGATAATTTACACGGATGCCTTCATTTCATGAGAAAATTGGAAACGGTGGGGAGATATGCTTACCCGCCCATGCGCTTTTTACCCCCCGTCTTCTCCCTATGATGTTGACCTTCAGGACGTAAAACGGCCATCAGTTTTCAAGTTTCAAGACACCAGGACCTGCGGTGTAAATCTCTAGCGATTTTTTCTTCATCTACGCCACTGTTCCCGGATGCCTTCCTCATCTAAATATTATATATAAGAGAACTATGAACCATATTTGAGCACCTTAACTTTAAGCTCGGCATTATTCAGAAAACGTCACCACAGAATTACGTGTAGTTACCCTTGTATCATCCCAGCAAGTCAGAAACACACCCATAAAATACTTCATTTTCATAACATTTATTTTTTAATCAAGTGAAATCCCGTTTGGCCTATAACTGTAAAATAACGCAACTTATGTGATTTACATAAAGCCTGACTCAAATTGGAAGCATCACAGAGTTATTCGTGAAAAAGGCACACCGATAGTCCAGAAACGCTGGAGATACGGGCGCCGAGAGGCCGTTGGATGCGCGTTTTGCGCATTTGCGAAACCGCGCAAATATACGGCCACCAGGTTGCCGTTGCCATCGCCCCGTTATTGCACAGCATTTGAAGCGATTCTGAAAAACGGTGGTGTTTAAGGCCCGTTTTGTGACACACACACACACGGGCTTGGCTTATTACTATATGATGATATGTTGCTTTGTTTGGAAACAATAACTGTTTGATACAAATCACAGCATCAAAACGTGTGTCACAACAAGTCTGTGGCCCGAATGTTACTTCAAAAGTGGTAAAAAGTGATTAAAATCTGTCTAAAATACTTACCGCCAAAACAGCAGCTTGAAACGTCTCCAGTAGAGCAATTAAGTAAAGGAAATGCATTCCAGTGCGAGGCTTTAAAACACATGGCTCGCGCTTAGCTGTCTAAAACAATGGGGTGCTCATATTTCCAACATGCTCAAATATGCTAAGTTCCCATATACATAAAGTAATGTCCCATATGGCTTCGGTCGAGAGGACGTAAAACTAAACTTTGTTTTCAATCTGACAGGTACACATCTGTATTGTTGATTACTCCAGTACATCTGCATTGTTAAAAATTCGGGACTTTCATGGTGCTGCACTGCCTTGGGGCATTGCCTCCAGGATCGTTCCCACTATATAGGCATATGTCCCATATGCGTATGTTCCAGACCGGAGGACGTTAAGCAGAATTTCATTCATTCATTCGTGAATCTGACATGGTGTGCAGCATCTGCAAGTTCTAAAGATTCATTGTATCAAGGGGGGCGCATCCTTACTTTTACCCAAGTTTTATTATGATCGGTCGAGTGGTTTAGGCACTATGGACTGGAACACATTTTGGTTTCACACGGACAGAGAGAGAGAGAGAGAGAGAGAGAGAGAGAGAGAGAGAGAGAGAGAGAGAGAGAGAGAGAGAGAGAGAGAGAGAGAGAGAGAGAGAGAGAGAGAGAGAGAGAGAGACTTTTTTATTGAGGGAAAAAGAGTAAGCACACAATGGGCTTTTTGACATCTTGCCCTCAAACAAACATGGAAGAAAATCAATATATTCAACACAAAAATAATGAAGCATGCAAAATAGATGCGACAACAAAATCGTCAGTCTCTCCCTCCCCCTTTTTAGGAAGAGGGACGAGAGAGAGGAGAGAGAGAGAGAGAGAGAGGAAAGAAAGTCTTCCTCTAGAGGGAGGAGAGGTGATGAGAGAGAGAGAGAGAGAGAACACACAAACTGAATAAGCAAAACAACACTTCTTTTCATCAGAGGAGAGAGAGAGGGAGGGGAGAGAGAAAGAGAGAGAGACACACAAAGAGAGAGAAAGAGACAAAAGGAGAGAGAGAGAGAGAGAGAGAGAGAGAGAGAGAGAGAGAGAGAGAGAGAGAAGAGAGAGGGGACAACACACACCTGTCGCTCCCATGCATGCTAACGTACTACCGTTCTGTAAGAACTGGGGCTACAAAAACGGCCACACTGTGACGCATGCGCAGAGCGGCCGACCAGAGCAGACGTTCAATAAAAATGGAAGAGACAGACAGCGAAGCAGGCGACAGTTTGTTCTCTCAACAACACTCTCGCTTCTCTCTCGATCCCCGCTACAGGGAAGCTTGGACACAATTCTCTAGGCGTCTAGCTGTGTGTGTACTCAGTCAACTCAAAACTACTCGGCATACCTTTTCATGTTTTTTTTACACATGAGTGAAGGAAAGTGTTTGAATCAACCATCTTCGGAAGCGCATGGCTAATCTAGATCTACATCTGCGCAGAATGTAAAAAACAACAACAACAAAACCCCAACCGTTTCTGGAAGTGGAACTGCAGGACAGGTATGTTGACTTAGGAAAAATCGATACGTATGTATTGATTCTGATGGTTGTGTTGTGAACTTGTGTTGTTGCAGGCTAGCAATAGCAATGTCTGTCCATCTCAGTCAGTAGGCCGCAGAAGAAATCATGTTGGTGAGAGTGTCACGTCGGTGTCATTCTAATTCTATCTTCTTCTTCGCCTTAGGCAGCCAACTTCATCACGCTGAAGATTCTGCTGCACTTTAGGGGGTAGTACAAAAAAAGAAAGAAAATAAGTTCAGCAAAGATATGGTAGATAGTGAGATAGGATGAAATATTATTGGGAAAAGATAGAGCCAAGATAGTCAGGAATTGTGTGTGTGTGTGTGCGTATGCGTGCGTGCGCGTGTGCGCGCGCGTGAGAGAGAGAGAGAGAGAGAGAGAGAGAGAGAGAGAGAGAGAGAGAGAGAGAGAGAGAGAGAGAGAGAGAGTGCATGTGTGTGTGAGAGAGAGAGAGTGAGAGTAGAGAGTGCGTGTATAAATGTGTGTGTGTGCGTGTGTGTGTGGATGCTTGTGTATGTAGGCCTACTGTAGAGGCGGGTTTACGTATGCATCTGATCGTCGCTAATCGCGAATACACAAACTATACTCTATTCACGATGGCGACGATCTCATGGAAGTTCAGTTTAACGTCGCGTATCGGCTTTCGCCATGTACGACGGGCTGAACAAACCAACCAGGTTATAAACAAAAATTTATGTTCCCGAATCACTGTCTTAGCCAAAAGGCCGAGAAGCGATCAGAAGCAACGATCTCATGCACCCACGCTTGCCTTTATAGGGTCCTTTAGCCGTTCTGCGTTCACAGGGCTCCCAGGGACCCCCATTTGGGGGTCTATGAAGCACTAACATTATACAGGACCCTCTAAAATAATATACAGGGTGTCCCAGGGATGCACTAGGAAAATTCTTTTTAGAATTTGCAATGTCACTGGGACCCTCTATCCCGCCTCTAGGAGCCCCTATGCTGTAAGTTAAAGAGTCCCTGGGACCCCTTGTTTTGCGGGAAGATTGGGAGCCCTGGTTCATGATAATGATGATGAGAAGAAAAGCTGCCAGTTTGGACATTAAATGATCAGCCAGTGGCCACATTGAAATTCTTCTTCTTCGATCGCTCAGACAGTTTCCTGTCAATTATGAGCGCATTGAGATGAATTTGGGTGATTTAATATAGCCTATTGACCAAGAGCATTTTCTCATACTATTATGCATATATATATATATATACAAAGATATCTTGGCGATGGCCAGGTCACTGAGAGAGAGAGAGAGAGAGAGAGAGAGAGAGAGAGAGAGAGAGAGAGAGAGAGAGAGAGAGAGAGAGAGAGAGAGAGACTGACGGACAGAGAGAGAGAGAGAGAGAGAGAGAGAGAGAGAGAGAGAGAGAGAGAGAGAGAGAGAGAGATATCTGTTTTGTGTGTGTGTTTCCCCAACTTCATTGATTGTAGTAGATCTTAAAAGCTCTCCATCAACCAAACACCAAACAGCCAGGAAAAAGGAAGAAACGATTCAATACAATGGAACCTTTCATTAAGACCCTCCCTTTTACGAAACCCCTTTTTAATTGCCAAACTTGATTTTTGATTAAACAAATTATACCTTCTAGTAAATATTAACCCTTTCACCGCCAGCCATATTTCAGCCAAACATGTCCATTAAATTTACCTGGGTAGAGAACAAAATCCATCTGCAGTATTGGGGATTCTTCTGTGACAAATATAAAATAAGGTCTATTATTACTTCCCCAAACTAAGACAATAGGGTCTTTAGATAATAGACCCCAATTTGATGCCTTTTTTTTTATAGTAACATAGGTGTTAAATCACTGTGGTGCTAAAATGCGACTTTGGCAGTGAAAAGGTTAAAAGTACGTAGCCAAGTAGTAACAAGGAAGACTTAGTCAATGCTGTCAATAATTCCCATCTTTATTTTTAGTAACTGATAAATATACCCCCCCCCCCCCCCCCCCCCCCCCCCCCCCCCCCCCCCCCCCCCCCCCCCCCCCCCCCCCCCCCCCCCCCCCCCCCCCCCCCCCCCCCCCCCCCCCCCCCCCCCCCCCCCCCCCCCCCCCCCCCCCCACCCCCCCCCCCCCCCCACCCCCCCCCCCCCCCCCCCCCCCCCCCCCCCTAGCTTCCCCCAACATTTATAGTTAACAATGTTTCATATGTACCCTTCGGGTCAAGAGGACGTAAAATCTCAACTTCGTTCGTTCAAACCCCTTTTTAACCCTTTCGCCGCCAGTCATTTTCGGCCACAAATTACCACTAAACTTAAACTGGGAAGAGCAAAAGCATTTTCTGCAATATTGGGAATTCCTCTGTGACATATATAACATTTGGCCTATAGATCCTTACCTCACAAAATTAAGAAAATAGGGTATTTGCATAGCAGGTCCTGATTTGATGCCCTTTTAGTGACATGGGTGTTAAACCATTGTGGTGCATAAATGTGACATTGGCGGTGAAAGGGTTAAGACTCCCTCTCCCCCCGTGGGGATACCGGGGTGTCTTTCGTGCAAATAGTTACCCCGTCTTCTGGAAGTTCTGTGCGTGTAACTTCCTCTAATCTGTCACTCTCTTTGACTCTGCCTTTTTCCTTTGCTTACTGTCATATATGCTATCTTTCTATATGACTGGTCCATTCTCCTGACTTTTTTCCCCATATAAATTCTTACAAAGATTTCTTCAGCCAAAGTCGAACACGCTGGGCTTACCTGTTTCTTAGTTAGGCGCATAACGGCAGCATGACGTATCTACGCTCATGGCATACATGGCTGAACCATGGTTGTCCATTACTGTAGAAAATCATTTATTGTACAGCTCTCATGTTACTGTTGGCGAGGTACCGAATCGCCGTCTCCCAACTCGCCGTCTCCCAACTCGCCGTCTCCCAACTCGCCGTTTCCTCACTCGCCGTTTTCTAGCTCGCCGTATAAGTTTTTCAATTTTACAATCTGTTGCATTTCGCCGCATAGACCAGGGATAAGAAGCAGTAGTAAAATTGTATATGTTGTGTATTCGACACTAAATTGACCCTAAACCTATCCCTAACCCTATCCCTAACCCTATCCCTAACTCTTCGCACATGCGCAGACATGTTGAGAGCAAATCCATTTTGAGAACGCCACACCGGCCATACGGCCAAAAGCAAGAACACAATTCATGGCATCAATTCAGTAAACAGTGAATAAGGCGAAATAGCACTGAAAAACCCGGCGATTTGACACTGCTATGCGGTTTGGACTAAAGACGGCGAGTACGGCGAGTAGACACCTATACGGCGAGTAGACACCTATACGGCGAGTAGACACCTATACGGCGAGTAGACACCTATACGGCGAGTAGACACCTATACGGCGAGTAGAGAAACGGCGAATCGGGACCCTCCCTTACTGTTGACCCCTACTACAGGCTAATGTCAACCAATGATAAAAGCCATAATATGTGACCCAGCACCACGAAAGGGACATTAAGTGTCCAACTGACCATTCTGAGAACATTACACATGTATTTGAAAACTTCAGACAATCCTCTTTCCAATGATACAAGAACCATTTTTGTATCGTTATCCGTTCCAGAGTTATGAGCACTTAAAGTTAGTAGGGTGAGTGTCGGCCATTTTGAGAAAACACAGTCTAAAGTCTAGCCGAGCTGAAGAAAATGCATTGACCTACTCGTTTTAAAACACTTGTAAGACCATTTAGAGACTGTATTGAAGACTGTCCTTTATAAATAATATGAAAAAATATGTTAGAGAACGTGAAAATACCTTTAACTCAAAATTGACAAAAATGAGATGTTTGACTTTTGAAGGCTGTTATGAGAAACTAGTCCAGCGACTTAATGTCCCTTTCACGTTGCTGGGTCACAATTGTGAGTAATTAAAGGACCCAGACAGAAGTTATTCAAGTTTTCGACAAGTTACGGGGTTTAATTGAGCCAATCTTATATTATTACCTTTGAGCATGCTGGCGGGTAAAACGACGCTATAATAATTAGTACTATTCACGTTGAGGGAAGTCTAACAAATAAGGAGAAGACTCGATCTGCAATATTTGGTTTTCCTTAAAGCAATGCATGGAAAACGACACCATAATAATTATATTTAATTTGTACATGAGGAGGGAAGTCTGACCTCTTTTACATTTTTTTTACGAGGATGACGTTTGCTTTATCCTTTTTTTTTCTTTTTTTTTTCTGGATCCGATAAGTAGAGTAGAGTGGCTCAACTTTTCCAGCACTGTGTGAAATTATGAAAGTTGGTAAGAGCAGGGAGAAATCCCGCTGCCTGGTATGGCCAAATTGATAGCTAGGTTTCCCAAGTCTCCCCCCCCCCCCCCATTCTTTGGGTAGGTGCTGCGCTTGCGGCGACGCTCTCTCCGGGGGAGAGCAGCCCGAATTTAACAGAAATAAGTTTCTGTGACTTGAATATACCAAATATGCCAAAATGCCAAAATTCTTTCACCCATAACGGTACATTTGTTTTCGCTGTGTGTTTGAACAGATTGATATATTTTTTGATAGTAAGTTTCCAAGTCTCCCTGCTGCCTTCAGCCGACACGTTCCAATTTCCGATGAGCTCAAAGGAGATTCTCTAAGAATAAAAAAAAAGGCAAGAGAATGGACGAATAAGGCAGAGGAAAAAAGAAGAAGAAGATGACTCTAAGAAAAAGAAACGATAGAGTCGAAGGGAGTGACAGATCAGAAGAACTTGCAAAGCACAGGACTGCCAGAAGGCAGTGGAACTGTTGTACCGAAAGAGTGCACGTTGTCATACAGGGTGTGGGGGATGGGTAGGGGTGGGGTGATGTCAGGGTAGCGGGATGGTTTGGTTAGGTTTGGTTAGGTACATCATAGTCAAAGAGGCGTCTCTTTGAAATTCGGGCTGCTCCCACCTGGAGAGCGCGTCGCAGCCAAAGGCGCGCCACCCATTAAACAAAAATTGCAATCGATTTTTGTGTGACTGATGAGGAAGGAAGGGAGGGGGGTACATTTTGACCAAATGACAACTTTATCGTTGCCACTGGGATTAACGTGTGCTAAGTGCATGAGCACACGGGACCTCGGTTTATTGTCTCATCCGAAAGACTCCACGTTCAGACCGCAAGGCCTAGTGCAAAGTGAGAGGAAAAATCCCCTGTACCCATGGGGGGAGGGTGGGGGCGGGAGACGGGGGGGGGGGGGGGGGGGGGGGGGGGGGGGGGGGGGGGGGGGGGGGGGGGGGGGGGGGGGGGGGTGGGGGGGGGGGGGGGGGAGAGGGGTAAAGCATTTCAGAATAAAGCCAGGGTCAAGTCAGGGTCTGTACTGTAGTCGGTAAGGGTGTCGGGTGTCCATTCCTGTCGGTTTGGGGGTGCTGTTTCTACCTTTCCCCTTTCACCCTTCTCTCTGATGAATGAAAAATGGTGTTTTACGTCCTCTCGGTCTGGAACAGACACATATGGGACATTTGTAGATACAAAGATGGTGGGAACAATACTGGAGGCAATGCCCGGAGGCAATGCTAAACACCAGTAAAGTCCCGATTTTTTTAGCAATACAGATAGGTGTAGCGGTAACCACGCCTCGGTTAAACCTCATCGGCTATGGTACCGCCACAAGTACATGCACATTTGTTTTATCTCAAATACAGTGATACAGTGGAACAGTGGAACCTGATACAGTGGAACCTCCCTTATAAGACCTTCCAAAATCATCCCAAATGAAGTCTTATAAGGGAGGTAATTTTAACCCTTTCACCGCCAAAGTCGCATTTTAGCACCACAGTGATTTAACACACCTATGTCACTAAAAATGCATCAAATTGGGGTCTGATATCCAAAGACCATTATTGTCTTAGTTTTGGGAAGTAAGGGTAGACCTTATTTTATGTATGTCACAGAAGAATTCCCCAGTACTGCAGATGGATTTTGATCTCTACCCAGGTAAATTTAATGGACATGTTTGGTTGAAATATGGCTGGCGGTTGATAAGGGTTAATACTTGCAAAGAAGGGCAATGGCTCAGAGAAGTAGGTCTTATGTGGGAGGGAGTCTTATAATGGGAAGGTCTTATAAGAGAAACTGTACCTGAAACCGAATGCAACGTCACTGGAACACGCAACAAACAAACAAACAAACAAACAAGATTATGTGTAAAGTGACGTTATTTTATTTCACAAGAAACACAACAAAACGTCTGGACAATATTCGGTGAATTCGCCTTTATCAACATAGGTCGGGTTCACATTAGACGGGTAAGTTCCGTACTGAACACCCTAAATAATTGGAAGAATGAAGGATAACAGTCTATAGGAGAAATTCGGACACGTGCGCAAATCTTTTCCCTTCTTTGTTTCACTTATTTATGGATTGCGCACGGGTTTCCGCATGGAATATCCGCTTATGTGTGTACACGGCCTTAGACACACAAGAAAACAGCAAACAACAAAGATAGCAAAATGAGCAGAAAAACAATACTTAACCCTCTGCAATCCAATCTGTGAATTCTACTATATCCAGATGTGTTGTTGTGTCTCTTGTGAATAAAATAACATCATTTGACGCTTATTGTGCGCTTTTCTTTGTCTGTTTCTATTTAGGCCTAGGTAGCGTCACCCCGCACCTTTGATGCCAGAGCGCTTTTGGCTAGGCAACGCTAGTCCAGGTTAGTAGAGAAGGGATGTCAGGTGAGATAGTAGCTCTCCTATTCAACCGACAATACTAGTCCACCGTCCTTCTTGGCTGGTCAAGCATGACCGTAGTGGCAATATAACGGGCTGTACAATGGTGGACACTTGACAGCGAAGAGCCACTGTTGAGACACAACCAGCACAAAGGAGAGAGAGAGAATACGAATACGAAAACGGATTTTTTTTTTAATCTGAGGGAAATTGGATCAGCTGAGACAGTTTTTGTTTACACCTTGCCCTCGAGCGAAACAAAACACAGAAGAAAACACAGAGAGAAGAGAAGACAGAGAGAGAGAGAGAGAGAGAGAGAGAAGCGGAGAGAGGGAGAGATGGAGAGAGAGAGAGGGGAGAGAGAGAGAGAGTCAAGAGAGGGAGAAGAGGGAGGAGAGGAGAGAGAGAGAGAGAGAGAGGGCGAGATGGGAAAGAGAGAGAGAGAGGGGAGTGGAGGTGAGAGAGAGAGGGAGAGAGAGGAGGAGAGAGAGAGAGAGCGAGAGAGAGAGAGCGAGAGATAGGGAGAGAGA
>CM065710.1:3479432-3506932 GCA_017654935.2 Phymorhynchus buccinoides
CGTGCGTGCATGTGTGTGTATGTATGTGCGTGCGCGCGTTCACGTGTGTGAGTGAAGATGAGCATGCGTGCGTGCACGTATATGTGTGTCACGGCGTGTGTGTGTGTGTGTGTGTGTGTGTGTGTATGTGTGTAGGTGCATGTCTGTGTGCGTGTTCACGTGTGTGAGTGAGCATGAGCACGCGTGTGTGTGTGTGTGTGTGTGTGTGTGTGTGTGTGTGTGTGTGTGTGTGTGTGTGTGTAGGTGTGTAGGTGCATGAATGTGTGCGTGTTCACTTTGTGAGTGAGCATGAGCACGCGTGTGTGCACGCGCGCCGGCGCGGGCGCGCGCGCGCGCGCGCGCGTGTGTGTGTGTGTGTGTGTGTGTGTGTGTGTGTGTGTGTGTGTGTGTGTGTGTGTGCATGTCTGTGTGCGTGCGCGCGTTCACGTGTGTGAATGAGCATGAGCTCACGTGTGTGCCCGCATGTGTGTGTGTATGCGTGTGTGTATGTGCATGTCTGTGTGCGTGTGTATATGTGCATGTCTGTATGCGTGTGTGTATGTGCATGTCTGTGTGCGTGCGCGCGTTCACGTATGTGAATGAGCATGCGTGTGTGCACACACAGTGTGTGTGTGCGCGCGCGCGAATGAGAGAGAGCATGTGTGCACGCGCGCGCGTGTGTGCTTTTAAAAATCGTTGTTCTTATTTTTTTGAAATATAAGTTACATATATTTTGTTTGTTAGACAATCAGGGAAGGTTTCATATGTTATATTCGATTACACTAGATAGAAGAATTGCATAATGTCACTCTGCGTTGACGTCCACTGATAACTTCATGGAGTTTAAAAGTACAAAGATAATTGAAGTCATTCTTTGAGCCAGCACATGGAAAGGGACATCAAGTCGCTGGGATAATTTTTCACAACAGGCTTGAAAAGTCAAAAAATCGTATTTAAAAAAAAAAAATCAATTTTGAGTTATTGGCATTTTCGTGCTCTCTAACATTTTATCTTTCATATCCATATGGGGTAATGTTTATTATGGTATCTAAATGTTCCAAAATGTACTTTAAATGTAGTAGGTTGATGCGTTTTCTTAGGGTAGGCTAGACTTTTAGACTGATTTCTCAAAATGTCCGACAGTGCTCATAACTCTGCAACACAAAAGGATACAAGAATGTTTTTTTATATCATTAGATAGAGAATTGCCTGAAGTTTCCAACTGTGCCATTTTGTCAGAATGGTCATTTTGACACTTAAAATATCTATGGACTATATCCATTGACGTATTATTGACCTTATTACGAAAACTAATAACTTGTATAAAAAAAAAGTCTGCTCAAATACAAAAAGCGAAACCCCCTTTTTTATATTTCTGCAGTCATTGTTTGATACAAGTAATTAGTTTTTGTAATAAATCCAATAATACGTCAATGGACTATCTAAAGATTGTCCGTTTTGACTCCAAGCCATCGTAATGTCCATTTCGTGGTGCTGGGTCACACTTGAGAGTGGTGGTGGGGGGGGGGGGGGGGGGGGGGCTGTAAGATTTGTGGTTTTCCTACTGAAATGTAATCCTCACAAGTTTCGCTGTCGTTTCAGATCCGACATCATGATGAAGTCCTCCGGCCGGGACCTGCTCTTTCCCCTGGTCTCCTTCAGTGTGTGGACACTGGCCTCCTTCCTCTGCCACAAGCTGGCCAAAATGGCCGTGTCGTTCTTCAGCCGCAACTTCCTCGCCGCCTCGCCTCTGCTCGCCCCGGTGCTGGTCACGGTGTGGCAGGTCACCACCTGCTATGCCGTGGTGAACTTCACGGCCCGGCGAGGCGGGAAGCTGTTCGCCGTTATGGCCGTTTCCCACACCGTAGCGACTCTAGCCACCAACACCAGCCTGGCTCTCATCTTCGCCTCCTCCACTCTAGCCATCAAGCTTTTGGAGCCCGTGACTTCCGCTGTTATTCAAAGCGTGGTTTTAGGTGTGCCCATGGCTACGGATTCCGTCCTCAGCATGGTGGTGATCATCGCAGGAGCGGTGCTGTTCGTGGGGGATCCGCTGCAGAACGCGCTGTTCTTTAAGGGCGTGTGGATGGCGGTGATGTCGAACTTAATCCTGGGCCTGAGAAACGTCTCCATCAAGCTGGACCAGACCAACAAAGGGGAGATTCACCTCAACTCCTTCCATCACCTCCTCTCTTTCGGGTTCTTGGTTACGCTAATCGCCGGAGGAGTGTATATCCTAGAGATGGTCTTCTTCATCGTTCCCGCGGGATCCACGTATTTTTTGGCGCTATGTCTGGGGTCGAGCGCGTGCCACGTAGTTTACTCGTACGTGTCGACGAACGTGATCCTGCGGTGCATGTCGGTGGTGGGTCACGCCATCGCCAACATCGTCAAGCGGATTCTGGTGGTGCTGCTGCTGCACGCGAGTGGTCAGCGGCTGGCCACAGTGTGGAACTGGGCTGGGCTGGTCATCTCCAGCGCCGGACTGCTGCTGTACAACCGACGGAAACTGACCACGTCCATGGCAGCCACTTCTTCTTTTTCGTCTTCTTCGCCTTCATCGTCATCGTTGTCATCGTTGCCAGGCAGTGGGTTGATTCCCACTGTGGAGGAGAGAGGTACTACTGTTTGTTTGGCAAACAATTCAGAGATTTTCCAGGACATTTCCTGATTTTCATATATAGTAGTAGTAGTAGTAATTAGGGCTAGAAGTGGGCCTCACAGCCCTTTTACGCCCTTTCTCGTTAAGTAAATAGAATAATAATATGGATATTTTAACAGATGCAGAAATCGATGTCACTTTAATTGCAAAGTTAATGCTGCCCACACCTATTGTCATGTTACTGTAGATGTATTTTGTTATGCATGCAAGGTTTTCTTTTTTAATAATGTGTTGCCTGTTGTCTAAAATCGCTATTGATATGAAAAGACAATACATTAAAGATTCATTCATTCATACCTGATTTCAGGAAATTCTTAAGCAGCCAGGGCTTTTTTGAGATGAGTGTAAATTCATTGAGAAATTGGGGGGAGGGGGTGTAGACTGGGAGTGGCTGATGGAAGCATGAACGAAGCTGTCGTGTCCCAGTTGCCTCTCAAACCCACATTGCAATCCAGCATGTGCACTTTGCTTTAGGACAACATTTTAGTTAGTTTTTAAGCCACCATGTGCTTAAAAAGCTTCAGAACCTCCAACAGGGCGTTGCCCATGGACCCCACCCACCTACTGACCGGCCCCCAGACCCCCAGTAACGTTTACAGAAAATTAATGTCACTTTTCAGAAGTCTCTGTGACTAGAATATAATTATATAACAAAATACCCAATATTATAGAGATCATTCTTGTTTTTTCATTCATTTCTGTGTGTGTGTGTGTTTGTGTGTATATATGTGTGTGTGTGTGTGTGCTTGCACATGTGTGTGTGTGTGTGTGTGTGTGTGTGTGTGTGTATATGTGTGTGTGTGTGTGTGTGTGCACATGTGTGTGTGTGTGTGTGTGTGTGTGTGTGTGTGTGTGTATGTGTGTGTGTGTGTGTGTGTGTGTGTGTGTGTGTGATGTGTGTGTGTATACACGTGCGTATGTTGCATGTATGTGTGTGTGTTGTGTGTGCATGTGCGTATGTGTGTACATCACATGCATGCATGTACTGTGCGTTTTTCAGTGCATGCATTCGTGCACGCGTTTCCACACACACACACACATACACACACACACACACACACACACACACACACACACACACACACACACACACACACACACACACACACACACACACACATACACACACTCGCCCTAACATGCCTCCATGTTTCTTCATGTGCAGCAAAGACCACTGATAACACAACAGACTCCACCACCACGGCGCAGAAAACCGGCCTGCTGTATCGTCTTCTCCTACTGTCCCTCGCTCTCTACCTCCTTTTCTTCCTCCCCTTCGATTGGCTCAACCAGAAAGATTACGCCAGCGAACTACGCCATGGTCACGCGCTGTGGAAAGATGGCCACAAACTTCTCAAAGACAACATCACCTACCAACCTTGGCTGAAAGACGACAAGAAAATCGAAGCATTTTTGAACCTGAACAATCTCTTAATGGTCAGGAACGAAACGAACCAGCTCTCCCCTTATCTGACCACCTCGAAAGAGGTCATCGAGGAAGCTGCTCGCGTGCACGACAACATCTTGTCCAAGCTGACCGGTCCGAAGAAGAAGAAGGCCATTCTGATCGGGGCGGCTTCTTTCGAAAATAAGGGCGACCCGGCCATAACCGTCGGTCAGCTCAGAGTCTTGCAGCGGTTGAAGATCGAGTTGGTGTTTTACATAAACGAACAGAACTGCACGGATTACCATTACCACAAAGCGTTGGCTGTTGCGGAGAGGTACTCCCGAGCAGGAGCTGGTGATTCTCATGCAAGGTCTGTATGTATGTGTGTGTGTTACGCCCAATTTGTGAAATTGCCTGGTTTAAATGTTTTGTTTTCAACAGAAACATCAACAACAACAACGACATAACTGAAGCAACAACAAGCAAAGCTTATGACGTGCTCAGTTCAAAATAAGTACCCTGTTAAGCTTAAAGTTTTGTATAATTTTTGGTATGGGCAGAAATGTAAAAAAAAGGCCTTCAATGTGCCTGTTTCATAACCCACATAAATCAATCAATCAATAGACCAGGCGATCTTCTCAGGGCTCCCAGGGACCCCCATTTTGGGGTCTATGAAACACTAAAATTCTACAGGACCATCTAAAAGAATGTGCAGGGGGTCCCAGGGATGCAGTAACAAAATTCTTTTTAGCATTCGCTATGCCACTGAGACCCTCTATCCCGCCTCTAGGACCCTTCATGCTGTAAGTGAAGGAGTCCCTGGGACCCCTTGTTTTGTGGGGCGATTGGGAGCCCTGACTTCTTCTTCTTTTTCTTCTTCTCTGGCAAAGGCGGAGGCAACATCATCGGCTACGAAGGAGTGAACCACTGCAGGATAAAGGCGTTCCAGACTTTCCCGAAACACCAGACTATCCTGCTCTCCCAGAGCATTCTGATGCGGGGCTCTGAGACCTGGGTGGATACTATGGTGCAGGTAGGGAACGAATCAGTGTACAGTGGAACCTCCCGTATAAGACTCCCTCCCTTACAAGACCTTCCATTATAAGACTCCCTCCCATACAAGACCTACTTCTCTGAGACCTGGGTGGATACTATGGTGCAGGTAGGGAACGAATCAGTGTACAGTGGAACCTCCCGTATAAGACTCCCTCCCTTATAAGACCTCCCATTATAAGACTCCCTCCCATATAAGACCTCCCATTATAAGACTCCCTCCCATATACTTCTCATTCTCTACTACTACTAAGACCTCTTCTCTGAGACATTGCCCTTCTCTGTAAGTATTAAAATTACCTCCCTTATAAGACCTCCCATTAAGACTCCCTCCCATGTAAGACCTACTTCTCTGAGACATTTCCCTTCTCTGTAAGTATTAAAATTACCTCCCTGATAAGACCCCTGCCTTATAAGACCTCATTTTGGGTGATTTTTGAAGGTCTTATAAGGGAGGTTCCACTGTAGTGCAATTTTGCAATTTTCCGGGCATTATTGGCCTCACTATTTGCATATGTTTTTGATGGTGCATGGGAAAACCAGACCTAAGTCGCCCAGAATGTTTTGGAGCAGGGCTCCCAGGGACCCCCATTTGGGGGTCTACGAAACTAGAATTCTAAGGGACCCTCTAAAAGAAAATCTCCTGTCCCAGGGATGCACTATAAAAATTATTTTTAATTCACAATGTCATTGGGACCCTCTATCCCTCCTCTAGGACCCTCTATGCTGTAAGTGAAGGAGTCCCTGGGACCCCTTGTTTTGTGGGACGATTGGGAGCCCTGAATAGCGAAAAGAATTCCATTATGTGCGGGTTTTTTCCCCTTACGCTTTTACATTTGTGCTATTGTTTGGCTTCTGCCAGGACAGTTGTCCTAGTGCATCACAGTTGAACCGGACCTGTGTCCTCCTGGTTTTGCAATCGTGGGGACACGCTATTCCATTGTGGAATTCTAATATAATAAAAAAAATCCTTCTCTTGTATTTAGGGGACTCTCTCTCTATCTCTGTTTCTGTCTCTGTCTGTCTGTCTGTCTCTCTTTTATGCTTCCCCAGGGCTTGGTGGAAAAAAGACATGTAACTGCTTATCTCATGTTCCCTGGTTAAATAACATTTCGTTTTACTGGTATTTTTTAATTTAAAAAAAAAAAAATTCTCTCTCTTTTATCCAAGGACAGATTGTGAATAGGCATCGCCTAAAATCTTTATCCTTGTCAAATAAAGACGTAGTAGTGTGCAGTCCTCTCTCTCTCTCCATTCTACTTCTCTCTCTCTCTCTCTCTCTCTCTCTCTCTCTCTCTCTCTCTCTCTCTCTCTCTCTCTCTCTCTCTCTCTCTCTCTCTCTCTCTCTCGGCCTGACCATCTCTACTCTTCTCTCTCTCTCTCTCTCTCGTCCTAGCTGCAAACCCGATCTGACGCATTGCTAGATGATTGGTATCGTAAGAACTTTGGTGGAGGGGAGTTAATTAGAAAGAGAGTTTTCCCCCTTTGTTCAATTTCGTTATCTCCTCTCTTGGCCTCACTATTTCATTCTACTTAACTTCGCTTTGTGGAGCGTGACTACGCATTTTGGAGTGTGCTGACTACTCGTTTATGAAGGTGAAACAGAAAATGACCGTGAAAAGCAAATCTCCTGACTAAGCTGACAGTCGCTTAAGTATTAATTAAGCCATGATGTTGTTATTGTCTTACCCTGGCTTAAAGACTCCAGGGATCATCCCAACAACCGAAGCACTTGAACGCTATGGTACTGCTGCACCAGCCCGGGGATGAGAACATTACGTGTACTTGTTTTTTTGATTACCCCGACATACTGGGCAGCCACACTCCGACTTCGGAGGAACTAAGCCATGATGAGTGTTGGTTTTGTTCTCAGAGAAGAAAAAAACAACACCACCCATACGGCCTCTAGCATTCTTATGTACCATTGTTATGGGGGTTAACTTCACATTCATTTTTGCTTCCAAACTACTTGTTTTTCAATACAGACGTAGTAGCTGCAAACCCGGCCTGACCATTCTACTGGTTTTTTAATTGCAGACGTAGTAGCTGCAAACCCGGCCTGACCATTCTACTGGTTTTTTCAATACAGACGTAGTAGCTGCAAACCCGGCCTGACCATTCTACTTGTTTTTCATTGCAGACGTAGTAGCTGCAAACCCGGCCTGACCATTCTACTTGTTTTTCAATACAGACGTAGTAGCTGCAAACCCGGCCTGACCATTCTACTGGGTTTTTTTAATTGCAGACGTAGTAGCTGCAAACCCGGCCTGACCATTCTACTGGTTTTTTCAATTGCAGAGGTAGTAGCTGCAAACCCGGCCTGACCATTCTACTTGTTTTTCAATACAGAGGTACTGCTGCAAACCCGGCCTGACCATTCTACTGTTTTTTTTATTGCAGAGGTAGTAGCTGCAAGCCTGGCCTGACCATTCTACTTTTTTTCCTCGCAGACATACTGCTGCAAACCCGGCCTGACCATTCTACTTGTTTTTCAATACAGACATACTGCTGCAAACCCGGCCTGACCATTCTACTTGTTTTTCAATACAGACGTACTGCTGCAAACCCGGCCTGACCATTCTGCTGAGGGACCAGCTGTCTTTCTACATCGCGTCCAGGATGTTCAACAACGGAACACGTCTGGTCCTGGCTCCAGACATGGCTTTTGGCGTGGGCCCCATCTCAAGGTAGATTGTTTTAAATTCGTCTTCTTCTTCTTCGATCGCTCAGACAGTTTCCTGCCAATTATGAGCGCAGATGCGTCATGCTGCCGTTATGCGCCTAAGTAAGAAACAGTTAGGCCCAGCAAGTCCGATTTCGGCTGGAGGAAATCTTTTTGAAAGTTCAGTTCAGTTCAGTAGTTTAATTTAACGTCTTTTCACGCAATGGTGATATTAGACAACAACAAAAAAACGTGTTGTTAATTAACAAAATTAATTCATAGAATACAACAATTTATAGTAGCAAAGTGTCAACAAATCATAACAAAAAGGCAAGAGAATGGACCGGTCTGGCAGAAAGATAGTAGATGACAGCAAGTAAAGGGAAAAGGCAGGAGAATGGACCGGTCTGGCAGAAAGATAGTAGATGACAGCAAGTAAAGGGAAAAGGCAGGAGAATGGACCGGTCTGGCAGAAAGATAGTAGATGACAGCAAGTAAAGGGAAAAGGCAAGAGTCAAAGAGAATGACAGATTAGAGGAAGTTACAAGCACAGAACTTACAGAAGGTGGGGGAACTATTTCAGGGACCTCCATTTGGGGGTCTATGAAGCACTGAAATTCTCAAGGACTCTCTAAAAGAATGTACAGGGGCTCCCAGGGATGCACTAGCAAAGTTCTTTTTAGCATTCTCAATGCCACTGGGACCCTCTATCCCGCCTCTAGGACCCTCTATTCTGTAAGTGAAGGAGTCCTTGGAACCCCTTGTTTTGCAGGATGATTGGGAGCCCTGAGGATTCACAATGCCACTGGGACCCTCTATACTGTAAGTGAAGGAGTCCCTGGGACCCCTTGTTTTGCAGGATGATTGGGAGCCCTGAGGATTCACAATGCCACTGGGACCCTCTATACTGTAAGTGAAGGAGTCCCTGGGACCCCTTGTTTTGCTGGATGATTGGGAGCCCTGAGGATTCACAATGCCACTGGGACCCTCTATACTGTAAGTGAAGGAGTCCCTGGGACCCCTTGTTTTGCGGGACGATTGGGAGCCCTGAGGATTCACAATGCCACTGGGACCCTCTATCCCACCTCTAGGACTCTCTATTCTGTAAGTGAAGGAGTCCCTTGGACCCCTTGTTTTGCTGGATGATTGGGAGCCCTGAGGATTCACAATGCCACTGGGACCCTCTATACTGTAAGTGAAGGAGTCCTGGGACCCCTTGTTTTGCTGGACGATTGGGAGCCCTGAGGATTCACAATGCCACTGGGACCCTCTATACTGTAAGTGAAGGAGTCCCTGGGACCCCTTGTTTTGCTGGATGATTGGGAGCCCTGAGGATTCACAATGCCACTGGGACCCTCTATACTGTAGGTGAAGGAGTCCTGGGACCCCTTGTTTTGCAAGGGGATGATTGGGAGTCCTGAGGATTCACAATGCCACTGGGACCCTCTATACTGTAAGTGAAGGAGTCCCTGGGACCCCTTGTTTTGCAGGATGATTGGGAGCACTGAGGATTCACAATGCCACTGGGACCCTCTATACTGTAAGTGAAGGAGTCCCTGGGACCCCTTGTTTTGCAGGATGATTGGGAGCACTGAGGATTCACAATGCCACTGGGACTCTCTATTCTGTAAGTGAAGGAGTCCTTGGACCCCTTGTTTTGCTGGATGATTGGGAGCC
Source organism: Phymorhynchus buccinoides (assembly GCA_017654935.2). Taxonomy (NCBI): domain Eukaryota; kingdom Metazoa; phylum Mollusca; class Gastropoda; order Neogastropoda; family Raphitomidae; genus Phymorhynchus; species Phymorhynchus buccinoides. Next base: position 3,488,853 of record CM065710.1, read on the forward strand.
CTGAGGATTCACAATGCCACTGGGACCCTCTATACTGTAAGTGAAGGAGTCCCTGGGACCCCTTGTTTTGCAGGATGATTGGGAGTCCTGAGGATTCACAATGCCACTGGGACCCTCTATACTGTAAGTGAAGGAGTCCCTGGGACCCCTTGTTTTGCAGGATGATTGGGAGCCCTGAGGATTCACAATGCCACTGGGACCCTCTATACTGTAAGTGAAGGAGTCCCTGGGACCCCTTGTTTTGCAGGATGATTGGGAGCACTGAGGATTCACAATGCCACTGGGACCCTCTATACTGTAAGTGAAGGAGTCCCTGGGACCCCTTGTTTTGCAGGATGATTGGGAGCACTGAGGATTCACAATGCCACTGGGACCCTCTATACTGTAAGTGAAGGAGTCCCTGGGACCCCTTGTTTTGCAGGATGATTGGGAGCACTGAGGATTCACAATGCCACTGGGACCCTCTATACTGTAAGTGAAGGAGTCCCTGGGACCCCTTGTTTTGCTGGATGATTGGGAGCCCTGAGGATTCACAATGCCACTGGGACTCTCTATTCTGTAAGTGAAGGAGTCCTTGGACCCCCTTGTTTTGCAGGATGATTGGGAGCACTGAGGATTCACAATGCCACTGGGACCCTCTATACTGTAAGTGAAGGAGTCCTTGGACCCCTTGTTTTGCAGGATGATTGGGAGCCCTGAGGATTCACAATGCCACTGGGACCCTCTATTCTGTAAGTGAAGGAGTCCTGGGACCCCTTGTTTTGCTGGATGATTGGGAGCACTGAGGATTCACAATGCCACTGGGACTCTCTATTCTGTAAGTGAAGGAGTCCCTTGGACCCCTTGTTTTGCAGGATGATTGGGAGCCCTGAGGATTCACAATGCCACTGGGACCCTCTATACTGTAAGTGAAGGAGTCCCTGGGACCCCTTGTTTTGCTGGATGATTGGGAGCCCTGAGGATTCACAATGCCACTGGGACCCTCTATCCCACCTCTAGGACTCTCTATTCTGTAAGTGAAGGAGTCCTGGGACCCCTTGTTTTGCTGGATGATTGGGAGTCCTGAGGATTCACAATGCCACTGCCTCTAGGACCCTCTATGCTGTAAGTGAAGGAGTCCCTGGGACCCCTTGTTTTGCAGGATGATTGGGAGCACTGAGGATTCACAATGCCACTGGGACCCTCTATACTGTAAGTGAAGGAGTCCCTGGGACCCCTTGTTTTGCAGGATGATTGGGAGCACTGAGGATTCACAATGCCACTGGGACCCTCTATACTGTAAGTGAAGGAGTCCCTGGGACCCCTTGTTTTGCAGGATGATTGGGAGCACTGAGGATTCACAATGCCACTGGGACCCTCTATACTGTAAGTGAAGGAGTCCCTGGGAACCCCTTGTTTTGCAGGATGATTGGGAGCACTGAGGATTCACAATGCCACTGGGGACCCTCTATACTGTAAGTGAAGGAGTCCCTGGGACCCCTTGTTTTGCTGGATGATTGGGAGCCCTGAGGATTCACAATGCCACTGGGACTCTCTATTCTGTAAGTGAAGGAGTCCTTGGGACCCCTTGTTTTGCAGGATGATTGGGAGCACTGAGGATTCACAATGCCACTGGGACCCTCTATACTGTAAGTGAAGGAGTCCTTGGGACCCCTTGTTTTGCAGGATGATTGGGAGCCCTGAGGATTCACAATGCCACTGGGACCCTCTATTCTGTAAGTGAAGGAGTCCTGGGACCCCTTGTTTTGCTGGATGATTGGGAGCACTGAGGATTCACAATGCCACTGGGACTCTCTATTCTGTAAGTGAAGGAGTCCTTGGGACCCCTTGTTTTGCAGGATGATTGGGAGCACTGAGGATTCACAATGCCACTGGGACCCTCTATTCTGTAAGTGAAGGAGTCCTTGGACCCCCTTGTTTTGCAGGATGATTGGGAGCCCTGAGGATTTCACAATGCCACTGGGACCCTCTATTCTGTAAGTGAAGGAGTCCCTGGGACCCCTTGTTTTGCTGGATGATTGGGAGCACTGAGGATTCACAATGCCACTGGGACTCTCTATTCTGTAAGTGAAGGAGTCCTTGGGACCCCTTGTTTTGCTGGATGATTGGGAGCCCTGAGGATTCACAATGCCACTGGGACCCTCTATACTGTAAGTGAAGGAGTCCCTGGGACCCCTTGTTTTGCTGGATGATTGGGAGCCCTGAGGATTCACAATGCCACTGGGACCCTCTATCCCACCTCTAGGACTCTCTATTCTGTAAGTGAAGGAGTCCTTGGACCCCCTTGTTTTGCTGGATGATTGGGAGCCCTGAGCATTCACAATGCCACTGGGACCCTCTATCCCACCACTGGGACCCTCTATTCTGTAAGTGAAGGAGTCCTTGGACCCCTTGTTTTGCTGGATGATTGGGAGCCCTGAGGATTCACAATGTCACTGGGACCCTCTATCCCACCTCTAGGACTCTCTATTCTGTAAGTGAAGGAGTCCCTGGGACCCCTTGTTTTGCTGGATGATTGGGAGCCCTGAGGATTCACAATGCCACTGGGACCCTCTATCCCGCCTCTAGGACCCTCTATTCTGTAAGTGAAGGAGTCCTGGGACCCCTTGTTTTGCTGGATGATTGGGAGCCCTGAGGATTCACAATGCCACTGGGACCCTCTATCCCACCTCTAGGACCCTCTATACTGTAAGTGAAGGAGTCCCTGGGACCCCTTGTTTTGCTGGATGATTGGGAGCACTGAGGATTCACAATGCCACTGGGACCCTCTATCCCACCTCTAGGACCCTCTATGCTGTAAGTGAAGGAGTCCCTGGGACCCCTTGTTTTGCTGGATGATTGGGAGCCCTGAGGATTCACAATGCCACTGGGACCCTCTATCCCACCTCTAGGACTCTCTATTCTGTAAGTGAAGGAGTCCTGGGACCCCTTGTTTTGCTGGATGATTGGGAGCCCTGAGGATTCGCAATGCCACTGGGACCCTCTATCCCACCTCTAGGACTCTCTATTCTGTAAGTGAAGGAGTCCTGGGACCCCTTGTTTTGCGGGATGATTGGGAGCCCTGAGCATTCACAATGCCACTGGGACCCTCTATACTGTAAGTGAAGGAGTCCTTGGACCCCCTTGTTTTGCTGGATGATTGGGAGCCCTGAGGATTCACAATGCCACTGGGACCCTCTATCCCACCTCTAGGACTCTGTATACTGTAAGTGAAGGAGTCCTGGGACCCCTTGTTTTGCTGGATGATTGGGAGCCCTGAGGATTCACAATGCCACTGGGACCCTCTATTCTGTAAGTGAAGGAGTCCCTGGGACCCCTTGTTGTGCTGGATGATTGGGAGCCCTGAGGATTCACAATGCCACTGGGACCCTCTATTCTGTAAGTGAAGGAGTCCTTGGACCCCTTGTTTTGCTGGATGATTGGGAGCCCTGAGGATTCACAATGCCACTGGGACCCTCTATTCTGTAAGTGAAGGAGTCCTGGGACCCCTTGTTTTGCTGGATGATTGGGAGCCCTGATTATATAATATTGTCTTTTATTAATTGTTTCTCCCTTCTTATGTTTTCTTTGTTTTTGCTCATGGTCAGATTTATGAAAAGGCCTCAAATTAGTATTAGTATTAGGTACTTTATAGTCACAGAGGCGTCTCTGTGAAATTCGGGTTGCTCCCACCTGGAGAGCGCGTCCCAGCCAGAGGCGCGCCACCCTTTTTTTTTTTTTTTTTGCATGCGATTTTTGTCACTGATGAGGGGGGGGGGGGGGGGGGGGGGTACATTTTTACCAAATGACAACTTTTTCGTTGCCACAGGGTTTAACGTGTGCTAAGTGCATGGGCACACGGGACCTCGGTTTATCGTCTCATCCGAAAGACTCCACGTTCAGACCGTTAAGGCCTAGTGAAGAATGAGAGGAAAAAATCCCCTGTACCCAGGTTCGAACTCGGGTTTACTTGACACGAAGCGAACGCGATACCACTGTGCCACTCTACACCATAAATGTGCCAGGATTTCACACAATAAAACGTTCAATCAATCTTCTTATTATTCTTCTCTGTGTGTGTGTGTATGCGAGCGTGTGTGTGTGTGTGTGTGTGTGTGTGTGTGCGAGCGATGTGTGTGTGTGTGTGTGTGCGTGATGTGGTGAAAATGATGTTTTACGTCCTCTCGGTCATAGACACATATGGGACATTTGTAAATACAAAGATGTGGGAACAATACTGGCTGCAATGCCCGGAGGCAGTGCAACACCAGTAAAGTCCCGAGTTTTTAACAATATAGATAGGTGTAGCGGTAACCACGCCTCGGTTAAACCTCATCGGCTATGGTACCGCCATTGCGTGTGTGCGAGCGAGCGTATTTATGCAAAAGACACCCCCACCCCCCCACACACACACACACCGGTATCCCCACAGGGAGATTCATGCACAATGATTGTGGCCAGGTTCTCTCCTCCTTTCCACGACGTGTTGTGGCTGAAACGTGCGGATGACGAGAGGCCTCGCTACGAGGGGACACCTGCTTTTCCACCCGGGGTGAGCGTGCACGTGGCGGACTGGTGGAGGGACGGGTGGGACACCCCCCAGGGGGTCAACACCCTGGAAACGGCCCACAACGTTCTGCAGGTGTGTGTACGCGTGTGTGTGTGTGTGGGTGTGTATTTTTGTTTTGGTATTGGTATTTGGTATATTCTAGTCTGGCTGCTCTCCTCCGGAACAACGCATCGCCGAAAGTGTTTTTTTTGGGGGGCACAGGGTGAGGAGGGGGTGTGGGCACACCTGGAAAACCTAGCTATCAATTTGGCCATACCAGGGAGCGGGATTTCTCCCTGCTCTTACCGACTTTCAACTGCCGTGGGATTTTTATGTGCGTAAAGCTGCACGGGTCAGACTAGCTTTAAGTCCCCATTCGAAGGACTGAACGTTCGGTTCGATTTTCCTGTCAAACTAGAAAGAATTTAGAAAGGGGCGAGGCCGGGATTCGAACCCGGGTCACTCACGTTGCAGTCACGCATTACATTTGGCAAGCGAACGTCTTAAACTCTGCCACCTTTCTCCCTGTGTGTGTGTGTGTGTGTTGTGTGTGTGTGTGTGTGTGTGTGTGTGTGTGTGTGTGTGTGTGTGTGTGTGTGTGTGTGTGTGTGGAGGATGTATAGAGGTATGTGTGTGTATGGAGGGGGATGTATAGAGGTGTGTGTGTGTGTGTGTGTGTGTGTGTGTGGAGGGGTGTGTGTGGAGAATGTATAGAGGTATGTGTGTGTGGAGGATGTATAGAGGTATGTGTGTGTGTGTGTGGAGGATGTATAGAGGTATGTGTATGTGTGTGTGGAGGATGTATAGAGGTATGTGTGTGTGTGTGTGGAGGATGTATAGAGGTATGTGTGTGTGTGTGGAGGATGTATAGAGGTATGTGTGTGTGTGTGTAGGATGTATAGAGGTATGTGTGTGGAGGGGGATGTATAGAGGTATGTGTGTGTGTGTGTGTGTGTGTAGGATGTGTAGAGGTATGTGTGTGTGTGTGTGGAGGATGTATAGAGGTATGTGTGTGTGTGTGTGTGTGTGTGGAGGATGTATAGAGGTATGTGTGTGGAGGGGGATGTATAGAGGTATGTGTGTGTGTGGAGGATGTATAGAGGTATGTGTGTGTGTGTGTGTGTGTGGAGGATGTATAGAGGTATGTGTGTGGAGGGGGATGTATAGAGGTATGTGTGTGTGTGTGTGGAGGATGTATAGAGGTATGTGTGTGTGTGTGTGTGTGGAGGATGTATAGAGGTATGTGTGTGGAGGGGGATGTATAGAGGTATGTGTGTGTGTGTGTGTGTGTGTGTGTGTGTGTGTGTGTGTAGGATGCATAGAGGTATGTGTGTGTGTGTGTGTGTGTGGAGGATGTATAGAGGTATGTGTGTGTGTGTGGAGAATGTATAGAGGTATGTGTGTGTGTGGAGGGGGATGTATAGAGGTATGTGTGTGTGGAGGGGGGATGTATAGAGGTAGTGAGGTATGTGTGTGGAAGGGGGGTGTATAGAGGTATGTGTGTGGGGGTGGGGGGGTGGGTGTATAGAGGAGTTTGTATGTGTGTGTGCAGGCGCACATGTAAAATTGTACAAATAGTGTGTGTGTGTGTGTGTGTGTCTTTGTTTTCACGCGTGTGTGTGTGTGTGTGTGTGTGTGTGTGTGTGTGTGTGTGTGTGTGTGTGATTGCACAAATTGTGTGTGCCTTTCTTTCTTTCTGTGTTGATGGTTTTTTTATGATGAGGCAGGATGAGAAAAAAAGCCTTACCTGCTTTAATTACTCTTCTAACCACAATACACATCATATCAGTGATGCATGCCGGGGGTATGCCTGAAGCCTGAAATCAACCAATTCTATGCAGGTTCAAACATTGGTCTGCCTGTTGAAAATCCTCTCCCACAAGAAATTATACTCTTAATTGAAGCAATCATTAGATTTGGAGCAAGAACTGAGGAACAGTGAAACCGCCCTACCCCTTGACTGCGGCATAGCGTATCACGTGATACTGACTTGATGACATCACTGATGACGTCATCAGATGAAGAGGAATAACCCTGATAGGCTGGCTTTTTCTCTAACAGTCAAGAGAGTAATATCCCCAGAACATTTTGCCAGATTGGCTCTATGATCAGTTGTCTTTTTCATGTCATGATTATTATTTTGTACAATGATTTTTTCTTTAATTTCCTCTGGCTTTCAAGGGGTTAAAAGACCCTCCCTATTAAGACTCCCTCCCACTTAAGACCTACTTCTCTGAGACAATGCCCTTCTTTGTAAGTATTTAAATTACCTCCCTTATACAACTCCCTCCCACTTAAGACCTACTTCTCTGAGACATTGCCCTTCTTTGTAAGTATTAAAATTACCTCCCTTATACAACTCCCTCCCACTTAAGACCTACTTCTCTGAGACATTGCCCTTCTTTGTAAGTATTTAAATTACCTCCCTTATACAACTCCCTCCCACTTAAGACCTACTTCTCTGAGACATTGCCCTTCTTTGTAAGTATTTAAATTACCTCCCTTATGCAACTCCCTCCCACTTAAGACCTACTTCTCTGAGACATTTCCCTTCTTTGTAAGTATTTAAATTACCTCCCTATTACGACTCCCTCCTACTTAGGACCTTATCTTTGGATGATTTTTAAAGGTCTTAACAGGAAGGTACCACTGTACTTTAAAAGTTTGCGTCTTTGCAAGCATGTCATTTTGATTTGACTTGACTTTCAGAACGGACTGCTATTCCTGCAACGGGGCCGGGTTGTGATCACGGAGAGGCTTCATGGGCATATACTATGTACCTTGTTGGATATTCCTCACGTGATTCTGGATAATAGGTTTGTATATGTGTGTGTGTGTGTGTGTGTGTGTGTGTGTGTGTGTGTGTGTGTGTGTGTGTGTGTGTGTGTGCTTGTGCTTGTGCTTGTGACTGTCTTTGCGTGTGTGCGTGCGTGCGTGCGTGCGTGTGTGTGTGTGTGTGACTGTCTGTGCGTGTGTTGTGTGTGTGTGCGCGTATTCGTGCACGCGTATATCTTCTTCATCTTCTTTCCCGGTTCTGTCCTCTCTTCATGCTCCTCCTCTCTTTCTTCTTCTTCTTCTTCTTCTTCTTCTTCTTCTTCTTCTTCTTCTTCTTCTTTCTTCTTCTTCTTCTTCTTCTTCTTCTTCTTCTTCTTCTTCTTCTTCTTCTTCTTCTTCTTCTTCTTCTTCTTCTTCTTCTTCTTCTTCTTCTTCTTCTTCTTCTTCTTCTTCTTCTTCCTCTTCTTCTTCTTCTTCTTCTTCTTCTTCTCTTCTGCTTCTTTTTCTTCTTCTTCTTCTTCTTCTTCTTCTTCTTGTTCTTCTTTCTTTCTTCTTCTTCTTCTTCTTCTTCTTCTCTTCTTCTTCTTTGTTCTTCTCTTCTTCTTCTTCTTCTTTTTGTTTTTTGCATGAATTGATATTATTATATATTTTCTTTTATTAATTGTTTCTCCATTTTTTACGTTTTCTTTGTTGTTGCTCATGGGCAGGTTTGTGAAAAGGCCTTGAATGTGCCAGGACATTAACACATTCAAATGTTAAATCGATATATATATCAATCAATCTTCTTCTTCTTCTTCTTCTTCTCTGTGTGTGTGTGCATGCGAGCGTGAACGCGCGTGTGTGTGTGCATGCGAGCGTGTGTGCGAGCGAGCGTATGTGTGTACGTGTGCGTTTGTGTATGCGAGTGTGTGTGTGTGTGTGTAGTGTGTGTGTGTGTGTGAGTTTGTAAGAAAGAGACTGAAGACTGAAAAACTTTATTACTATAAGGATTAAGATTTTGGGCCGGGCCCATTCTTCCAATCTGTCCTTGGAACGAGAACTAGACTAATACAAAACAATTAGACAAACAGATATAAGCATGTATGATGAAGCAAGGCATCAAAGAAACGAACAATGGAAAATGGAATACTCCAATAATTAACAAGTAGATGAGGAAACAGGCAGGATTTTAATAAATTGTAAGCAGCATTAATATTTAAGCATGTGTACTACTACTACTACTACTACTACTACTACTACACTACTACTACTACTACTACTACTACTACTACTACTACTACTACTACTGCTGCTGCTGCTGCTGCTGCTACTACTACTACTACTACTACTACTGCTACTGCTGCTACTACTACTAATACTAATACTGCTACTACTGCTACTACTACTGCTGCTATTACTACTACTGCTACTACTACTACTACTACTACTACTACTACTACTACTACTACTGCTACTACTACTACTACTACTACTACTACTACTACTACTACTGCTACTACTACTAGCAGAGAGATAGAGTATGCTTCTTTCTTCTTCTGCGTTCCCGGGCCATATGGCCATAATGGGTAAGATACGTAGGTGTCCGTTTTTCAGTTTTCACTGATCTCCCCACTAGCGTACAGCCGACACATTCCGATTTCGGAGGAGCTCAAAGGAGAAACATTATTTGGAAGATTGTTTCTGAAAAAAGGCAGGAGAATGGGGCCAATAAGTCAGAAAGATAGCAGATGATAGAAAGCAAAGGGAAAAGGCAGAGTCAAAGAGAGTGGCAGATTAGAGGAAGTCCCAAGCACAGAACTTCCAGAAGGTGGGGGAACTATTTTTACAAAAGACCCCCCCGGTATCCCCACGGGGAGAGAGAGTATGCGATTTGTTAATATTATTTTTTCCCCGTTTCGTTGTCTTCACCAGGGATGAGAAGCTGTCAAGCTACCACCTATCCTGGACCCGGGGTCTGACCAATGTTCGGCTGGCCTCCACCCCCCAGCAAGCCCTGGACATGAGCCTCGCACTGCTCAGGGAGTATGAAGACTCCCTCCCCCAGCTCTTCCCTGGCGCGGGCATCGACGAGTTTTGATCCTCTTAAATTGCGGAACTGTTAGGGGAGGGTAAAGATTCCCTGCCTACGAGTTTATAGATTCCCTCCCTCCAAGTTTAATGATCCCCCCCCAACCCCCCGAGTTTAAACCCTTTCAACGCTAGCCATTCCTCAGCCAAAATATACCATTAAACTTACTTGGGTAGAGACAATATTTTGTCTGGAATACTGGGGATTCCTCTGTGACATGCATAAAATAGGGCCTATCCTTACCTCCCAAAATTAAGAACATAAGGTCACTGGATAGCAGACCCTCATTTGATGCCTTTCAGCGACATGGGTGTTAAATCATTGTGGTGCCAAGAGGCGACATTAGCGATGAAAGGGTTTTTAATGAAAGATTACCTCCCCATCGTTTAAAGATTAGAGTAAAGTGGGGCAAGAAGCCCACCCTAAGCAAGACATGCTCTCTCTTCCTAAAGACACAGTGATAGAGTAAAATGGGGCAAGAAGCCCACCCTCACCAATAAATGAGCTCTCCTCTTAAAACCCTTTCAACGCCAGCCATTTTTCAGCTAAAACTTTCCCTTAAACTTACCGGGTAAAGAAAAGATGATATCTGCAATATTGGGGATTCCTCTGTGAGATGCATAAAATAGGGCCTATCCTTACCTCCCAAAATGAAGAACATAAGGTCACTGGATACCAGACCCTCATTTGATGCCTTTCAGTGACATGGGTGTTAAATCATTGTGGTGCCAAGAGGCGACAGTGGCGATGAAAGGGTTAAAGACACACTGACCCAGCAAGATTAACCCCTTCAGGACGTCACTGCCTTAGGTAAACTCCATTACTGGCCTGGGGGCTGCCTAGAAAAAAATGTTATAACAAATAAGAAGCGCAACAACACTCACACTGTCAATGATTCAGTTTTGACAACATTACTGATTGATCCGAGTCTATTTTTCGCTTTGAAATCGTGATTACTTGCATTAAAATCAGAATCATTAGTCTCCTTATTACTATCACTGTTAATGAAAACGTTTGGAGTATTTTCTGAGGCTCGTGTAGGGCTGACTTTTGGGTTTACATTTGTAACATTACAAGTTAAGATAGAAGTACCGAACATAAGTAAACCGAAAGCTGGAACAGTGATGAAGGGATGTAACTCGAAAAACGTGGTTAAGATCAAAAAACCATGGATTTAGACAGGTTTTAGACTAAAAAATCGCTGTTCCGAGAATACTCGTAAGTAGGCCATGACAGGTGTTCTCCTGTTCCGAGTATACTCGTAATTCGTCCGGAATGAGTTGAGTCCCTTGGTGTGGGTTTTTTCTGGCCAGGCTGGATGTTTTTGACATGTTCATTTCTAGTGCTAAGCTTGTTTGGTTTAGACAAGATTTATTCAAATAAAGCACATACAGCAGCACATAATTTAAATAAGTAGAGCACAACAAGCTTAGAGCTTATACAAGGCACTCCAACATTTTTCAATGACATAGTATTGGCTGCCACAAGCATGGAAATAAAGCTAAGCTTGTTTGAAGGCGCTTGGTTGTTGTTGATGTAAACATTTGAAGCACTTCAAGTTGGTGGTGGTATGTTCAGTACATTTGCGTAGCGCTCGTTTAATGCTAGAGAGTGGCGTTCTAAGTAGTTGCAATGTCTGGTGACAATTTTGAGACACGTTGAGCCAAACTCGGATCGTAGTGAATCGTATCATATGCAGTTTGGCTGGGCCTTTCGTGTTTTCGTCTGTTTCCCAGTGATGTTCAAAACAGTGCAGCCCGCCTCATGCTGCGTAAGCGCAAGCGTGATCAATCAATCAATCAATCAATCAATCAATCAATATCAATCAATATGTTTGTTGTCCACAGAAGGAAATGTTTTGTGCAACGATAAAATTACAAACTAAGACAATACAGACAAACCTCTATTTTAAGACTTCCAAAATGGACGGAAAAATCGGTCGTAAATTGGAGGGGTCGTATGACGGAGGTTTTCACTGGCAGACGTAGAAAGAAAAAGTTCAGCACAGTTCATACTCTCTTCTTCATGCACACGAACAATGACATATTAAAACTGGATTTGGGTCTTTCCAACTCCATAGGATTGTGCAATCGATGTATTACAGTTTCACTTCGCCGACTTCTGTTAATCACCTCCACTCTCGTCCAAAGTCTGGTTTTCTTTTTCAAAGTCAGTGGTTTTCGTGCTTTTCCTACGCTTTCCGCCATCTTTTCTACAACAAGGGAAGCTACTCCGCTTTCAGGCCCTTGACCGTGGTTGTTTCCCTTTGCTCGAAGTCTATGCAGACGACAACAACGGTCGTAAAAACCAACAAAATGGCGGTCGTGAGTCGCGTTTTAGAGGAAGTCGTTTAAGAGAGGTCGTTTACATAGTAAAATGCATCTGTGCCAACAAATCCGGTCTCAAATGAGAGGTGGTCGCTTAACAGAGGGTCGTAAAATAGGGGTTTGTCTGTAGTAAAATATCAACACTTTATGATAATTATCACGCACACATGAAAGCATTCATACATATGTACACTGGCATGCACGTACACATAATCATTCACCCAAATTCATCCATCCATATGTACACTGGCATGCATCCATTACCCAAATCCATTCAATGCATTCACACTAATATCATCATTCAAACACACAGCGCGCATTATACATGCCAAAACATTACCAGAACAACGCAGAATCCTGCATCATTCCAAAGAAAAATAAATAAATAAATTATAACAAGCATAGCCCCCCCCCCCCCCCCCCCTACCCCCTCTCCCCCCCCCCCCCCCCCCCCCCCACGCACTCCCCGGGGAAAAACGGAGAGAGAGAGAGTTAGGCCATGGGCAATAGCTGTCAGGTCTTTTTAAATAAAAACAAACGTATGTACATAGGGACCCTTGATAATAGAGCCGTCATTTCTTTAGGCATCTAATATCGGATCTTTTTAACAATAAAGATGTTTAACTGTAAATACAAAAAAAATCTATTATTTTTAACAATCATGGCCTATTTTCGATGTTTACTTCATTATATCGTTTTTTTTAACTCGTGGCCCTGAAAATATTTATCCCGGGAGGAGGCAAGCTCATCATCATATAGTAAAAAACCAAGTGTCCGTCCGTGTGTGTGTGTGTGTCTGTGTGTCTGAAACACGAAATGGGCCTTATAACTCCGCCGTTTTTCGACCGAATCGCTTCAAATTTGCTGTGAGCCCTAACGGGGCGATGGCAACGGCAACCGAGGCGGCCGTATTATTTGCGCGGTTTCGCAAATGCGCGAAACGCGCATCCGCCGGCCTCTCGGCGCCCGTATCTCCGGCGTTTCTGGACCGATTGCCTTCGCATTTGGAGGGTAGATGACCGGGGACGGTGACTATCCGTGTGCCAAACCGGAAGCGAATCGGTTCAGAAACGCGCGTGCTATACGACTCCGCCGTTTCTTAACCGAATCGCTTCAAATTTGCTGTACTCAGCGTTACCAGTACTTGGCGTTACCGTTACTAGGCGTTACTGGTACTCGGCGTTGCGCTAGTAATTGATAATCACGATTGAGGCATGGATAACGTAAGATATTATAGCGAAATAAAAAGACTATCTGCAGTCCCATGAGATCATTACATATCTTAAAGCAATAAATTGTAACTAATTTCAAGCTCAATTTTTGATTTTACTTCTTAGTTTCTTGTACTTTTTGTAACTAAAGCTTTTTTGAAGAAATGTCCCGTATGGAATTTTTATAAGTCCTAGAGGACGTAAAATATATATTCGTCGTGATCACGTCACGCCACTTCTGAAGGAGCTCCATTGGCTCCCTGTGCAGTCCCGCCTTCAGTACAAGCTGGCTGTCCTATCCTTCCGTCACTTTGAACAGACCCTTCCGCCTTACCTCTCCAGTGCTCTTCACACCTACACTCCTTCCCGCTCACTCAGGTCCTCAAACACAAAACTTCTGAAAGTTAAAAAAAACCGAATCTAAAATCATTCAGTGACCGCAGTTTCAGTTTCAGTGCCCCTGCTGTTTGGAATTCCCTCCCAGTCGATCTCCGCCATGGACCAACCATCTCTAGTTTCAAAGCTAAACTCAAGACTCACTACTTTCAAAGCTCATTCGGTTTGTAAGTTTTCTTTCTTGAACTTGTACCTGGGTGGGTAATAATGTCGTGTGTGACTGCGTGGTGTGTATCAGTGAATGGAAGCGCCTTGAGTGTCAAATTATTATAGATTTTATGTATGTATAATGCTATTTATAGTATTGAGGGGCAGGCACACTGCATACAATTCAATCCCAATGTGATCCCATGTGTGAGGCATGATTCTCGCGAAATTCTACAGTCTAAATGAATCTGATGATATCCTACTTGTTATGTTCACTATATTTTTGTAGTCCCTCGTACACGAATCTGATGAAATATCTGTGTTTGTGTACATCAGACATTTTGATGTGATTCCTGTATTGGGGGTCTGTTTTGTGAGTATAGTGAGGACAAAAATGTAATCATGTTTTAGACGGAAGTGTTTCACATGGATCTTGACTCACAGGCATCGTCACAATCGGGTCGCACTGCCATTGATTCGTATGCAGTGTATCATATCATCGTGCTGTGCCATATCAATATTATGCTGTTACCATTCGCACCATATCAGAATGCAAGTTGTTGAAGAAACTCATTCGTTCATCTAAACTTATTAGATGCGTGAGGTATCCGGGACGTCCAGAATCGTCATTTCCCGAATCGCCATTTCCCATATCACCATTTCCCAAATCGTTATTTTCCATATCACCATTTCCCGAATCATCATTTCCTGTATCACCGTTTCCCAAATCATCATTTCCCATATCACCATTTCCCGAATCATCATTTCCCATATTACCATTTCCCGAATCGTTATTTCCCATATCACCATTTCCCGAATCGCCATTTCACATATCACCATTTCCCAAATCGTCATTCCCGAATCGCCATTTCCCAAATCGTTATTTCCCGATTCGTCATTTCCCATATCACAATTTCCCGAATCGCCTTTTCCAATATCACCATTTCCCAAATCATAATTTCCAATATCACCATCTCCAATATCACCATTTCCCAATTCGCCATTTCCCAAATAATCATTTCCAATACCACCATTTCCAATAATTATCACCATTTCCCAATTCGCCATTTTCCAAATCGTCATCTCATGTGACACATTCTGAACTTTGTGTCATTTCGCCATTTTATATTGCTGCGTGCCTCTGTGTGTGCATGTGTTTGTAATAATTATTGTTCTCAAGGAACCACTGAATAAACCGATCCATCGTGCGTGCTTGTGTGTGTATGAATAAACAAATTCAGTCAGCCCGATCAAAACGAATGCGTATTTTCCTCTTTTAGCACACATCCACTCGTATCTAATCACCAAAAAGGGGACTTTGAATAAACTGAAATTCAGGAATGTATTGAAGTGAAGGAGTTAAGTAAAGATGTGGAAATGGCACTGATTGACAGCACTCGTATCCAATCACATAAAAAGGGGCGTTCCCGGCATTGTGGCGAGATGGGAAAAGGCGAATCGGAACCTAGCCCAGGTCTGTATTATGTGAAATGACCAGCGTGTGTCGAGACAGTCAGACCTATCTTGTGAAGTAAAATAATAATAATGAATAATTTATTATAAATGGTTATTTGAAGGGCACTTTATCGATCACAAAGCGCTGTACAATCAGCTTTTGAACACACACGTATGCGTTCGCGCACACGCACACACGCATGCACTGAAGTGAACGCCTGCATGTACACACACACACACACACACACACAAACACACACACACACACACACACACACACACACACACACACACACACACACACACACACACATCTGCATGCAGACACACACACAATAGATATTTACCGTCTAATATCACGAGAAGTGGATAGACGTTAAATGAAAGACACACACACAAGATGTGTGAGAGGTTTCTGTCTGGATACGTCGCAGACGCCACTTCTGACGATAAATGGTATCATGTAAAGACTCCCCCCCCACCCCCCCACCCCATGGGGATACCGGGGGATCTTTTGTATAAATAGTTCCCCCACCTTCTGGAAGTTTTGTGCTTGTAACTTCCTCTAATCTGTCACTCTCGTTGATTCTGCCTTTTCGCTTTGCTTAGTCATCTACTATCTTTCTGCCTTACCCGGTCCATTCTCCTGCATTTTTTTTTACAAAACTTTCAAAAACATTTCCTCCTCCAGCCGAAGTCGGACTTGCTGGGCCTAACTATTTCTTAGTTAGGCGCATAACGGCAACATGATGTATCTACGCTCATAATTGACAGGAAACTGTCTGAGCGATCGAAGAAGAAGAAGGAGATGTAAATACTGAAACCATTAGTTATGTGCGCCTTGTGAGATCTCTGTTGAGTGTATTACATATAATACAAGTGGTGAAATAAATGTATTCGGCGGGATCTCTCTCTCTCTTTCTATCATTGAAAGGGCGGGAATTATAATACAGTGGAACCTCCCTTATAAGACCTCTTCCCACATAAGACCTACTTCTCGGAGACATTGTCCTTCTTTGTAAGTATTAAAATCACCTCCCTTTAAGACCTCATTTTGGATGATTGTTTGAAGGTCTTATTAGGGAGGTTCCACTGTAATTTGTTTATTATGTAAAAAGATAAGATAGTGTGAGGTGTTTACCATGTAAAATGATGAGAAGTGTAATTTGTTTCTGACATAAAGAGATGAGATAGTGTGAGGTGTTTACCATGTAAAATGATAAGAAGTGTAATTTGTTTCTGACATAAAGAGATGAGATAGTGTGAGGTCTCTATCATGTAAAATGATAAGAAGTGTAATTTGTTTCTGACATAAAGAGATGAGATAGTGTGAGGTGTTTACCATGTAAAATGGTAAGAAGTGTAATTTGTTTCTGATTATTATTATTATTATGTACTTTATAGTCTCTGTGAAATTTGGGTTGCTCCCACGTGGAGAGCGCGTCGCAGCCAGAGGCGTGCCACCCGATTTTATTATTTTTGCATGCGATTTTTGCGTGACTGATGAGGAAGGAAAGGAGGGGGGGGGGGGGGGGGAAATAAATTTTGACCAATTGACAACTGTTTCGTTGCTTAACGTGTGTATGGGCAACACGGGACCTCGGTTTATCGTCTCATCCGAAAGACTCCACGTTCAGACCAGTAAGGCCTAGTGCAAAGTGAGAGGAAAAATCCCCTGTACCCAGGTTCGAACTCGGGTTTACTTGACAAGAAGCGAACGCGCTACCACTGTGCCACTCTACACTCTGATGTGAAGAGACATTAAGATTGTGTGAGGTCTCTCCATGTTATTGTAAAAATGATGAATACTAATTTCTCTGATATAAGGGAGAAAAAATCAACTGAAACAGGCTGCAACATCACTGGAACACATACAGTGGAAGCTCCCTTATAAGACCTTCAAAAATCAGCCAAAATGAGGTCGTATAAGGGAGGGGTCTTAAAGGGAGGTAATTTTAATACTTACAAAGAAGGGAAATGTCTTAGAGAAGTAGGTCTTATGTGGGAGGGAGTATTATAATGGGAGGTCTTATAAGGGAGGTAATTTTAATACTTACAAAGAAGGGCAATGTTTCAGAGAAGTAGATCTTATATGGGAGGGAGTCTTATAAGGGAGGTTCCACTGTAACAAACCAACAAATACACGACAAGTGTCAAGTGACGCTATTTTATTCACAAGAGACAAAACAAAACTACTGGATATTTCGGCGAATGCGCCTTTACAGATTGGATTGAATAGGGGAAGTATTGTTTTTTGCTGTTTGCTGTTTTCTCGTGTGTCTATGTTGATAAAGGCGCATTCGCCGAAATATCCAGTAGTTTTGTTTTGTCTTATCTATCAGGTGGCAGGCAGTCTGTACGTGTAAATGGCGTCACTAGCTCAACAAAATGTGGTACGTGGTGTTCCCCAAGGATCCACTGTAGGCCCCATCTTATTCTCTGTGTATATTAACCATCTTCTTTTATGTATTTCTAACTCAGATTGTGAGTTAATTTCTTTTTGTTTTCTTTTACCAGGACTAAGAGAGCTATGTCTCGAAACGTCGGCGTTTGTCATTGTGTTTTTGTTTTTATCTGGATTTCTCGAACAACAATTTTATTTCTCTGATTGTGAGTTGTTTGTTGATGACACATCCATACATCATGCAGACCTGTTTACTCTACTCTTCTCGAGTAGTGTTCTACTCAATTTGGATCTCTACTACTCTTCAAACCTGAAAATAATGCTCTTTAATTCTTGATTACTACTCGTTTTCGGTGATTTTTTTTTATGGTTTAATGAATAAAACTACACATTTTGCACCAAAACTACCCATTTCAGCTATCCAGACTACTCAAGACTTGTGGAGGGGGTAAACAGGTCTGCATCATACGAGTTAAATCATTTAGGAAATCGATTATCATTTAAGCGTCAGTATGGAGACCATAGATAATGGTGTATAGCAAACAATGTGATGACCCATCCTGGTAAATCTGAAACGATGTTAGTATGTGCACGCCAAAACAAGACAAAATGTTGAATGTAGCTTTAGTGATGTACAAAAACAAAATATTAAAGGTGGACCCTGACGGATGAGTTTTAGCAAGAAACACGTCGAGATCACCAGAAAGGCAGCCTTTTCAAGGATCGGAACACTCTCTTTGCTCTGGTTTTCTAGAAATCAAACCGTCAA
>CM065710.1:3511932-3521932 GCA_017654935.2 Phymorhynchus buccinoides
ATAGGGTTTCCACAAAATAACCCTTTCGAGATATAGTTTTTCTATCGCAATTTCTGATTGGTACATGGCTTCAGTGACAAGTTTGTGGCCTTGGCAGGGCAGTGACCCGTGAATTTGAATAAGACGATAGGCCTAGGCCCCTACATGTAGTCAAAGAAACATGGCAGCTGAACGATTTCAACGAGCGAATCTTCCCGGCGTTTCATCTGTAATTGAAGCCACTAAACGAATGCCACCTATTAGGCTAGGTGTAGGTCACAGTCAAAGATACTAGTCCTATCTACCAATGAAATGCTTCGTTTAAAAGAAGTATCAAAATGGCGCGTTCGATAGAGTTTTACGACGAGAAACTCTATCTAGCTGCTCGACAGAGTTTTGAAGGGTTGAGGGGAGGAGGGAGAGGATGAGGGGGGAGGGGGGTCTGGAGGGGGGAGGGGTGGGATGGTCGGGTGTGTGTGTGTGTGTGGGTGTTCAGGGCTGGAGGGGGCCACAGTTCTCAACTGATCGACACCAAATTTGGCATCAAGCATCTTTGGCACCCTGGAAGGTCATGCCGTCCTTACTTTTCGGAAACCTCCGCCAAGGGGTCGTGGGGAGGGGGGGGGGGAGAACCACACGCAGCTCCACACGTACTTGCGGTTAGTAAATCCGGGCTGTTCGTGTTTGTCCCAAGGATCTCCCGAACCGCTTAACCGAATCACTTCAAATTTTGTGTGGTGGGGTGTCCCCATGAGAGGAAGGCATCTGTGTAAAACTTTTTGCCATCCTGACCTTGACGTTGGTGTATGGCCTTGAAAACCGAAAATCGTTAAGAGGCCATAACTTCCACACCGCATGGATGTACTTTTGCTTATGGCCGTTCTGATGATGGCGTACCAATGAAGGTCAAGGTCAAGGTCAGGGAGATCGGTATGCCTTGAAAGTGGTAGGGGTCTAATGATTGGGTTTTACTGTCCCACGCATATCTCCCGTACTGCTTTACCGAATCGTTTCCAGTTTTGTGTGGTGGCGTGTCACCATGAGAGAAGGCATCCGCGCATAAATTATCGCCGTGATGACCTTCACCTTGGCGTATGACCTTGAAAACCGAAAATCTTTAAGGGGCTATAACGTCCACACTGTTGGTCTTAGGGATTTCAAACTTGGCATGTAGGTTCTTTGGCTTATGGTTGTTCTGATGATTGCATACAGATCAAGGTCAAGGTCAAGGTCATGGAGATCGATAGGCATTGAAAGTGGTAGGGGTCAAAAAATTGTATTTTCAGCCACAAAAGAAAAAATATAATATTTTGCGGACCCGGCAAAACCGGTACTCAGTGGTACCGGTACTTGGCGTTACCTGTACAAGGCGTTACCAGTACTAGGCGTTACCGGTACGGGGCGTTGCGCTAGTTATTATTCTTTTTGGTGGTTCGTTGACAGGTTTGTTTGTGTGTGCATAGAATGTCAGGAGTTAGTTTGAATAGGCCGAGGCACATTACTACTTATTTCTGAATAAAAGGACAGTAGGCTATAGTAGCATCAATGTGTAACAGGAAGTATGAACAAGTCTAAAGCTTACGGTATTAGTGTGGGTTGCTTCATACGATAGACTGTCATTATATTTGTGTATATCACATGTCGGTTAGTGAATGCCCCATTTTTGCTTGCACAGACAAAAACACGTGCACTTTGCATAATATTAATATCACATTTTACCGAGCTATGAAGGTGTGGACTGGCACAGTGGTAGCGCGTTCGCCTCGTGTCAAGTAAACCCGAGTTCGGACCTGGGTACAGGGGATTTTTCCTTCTCAGTCTGCACTAGGCCTTACGGTTTGAACGTGGAGTCTTTCGGATGAGACGATAACCCGAGGTCCCGTGTGTCCATGCACTTAGCATACGATAAACCCAGTGGCAACGAAAAGGTTGTTATTTGGTCAAAATATACACCACCACCCCTTTCCTTCCTCATCAGTCACACAAAAATCGCATGCAAACAAAATACTGGGTGGCGCGCCTCTGGCTGCGACGCGTTCTCCAAGTGGGAGCAACCCGAATTTCACAGAGACGCCTCTGTGACTATGAAGTACCTAATGCCTAATACCTTACGGTGCATACACGATGCGATCCGATTGTGACGATGTCTGTGAGTCATGATTCACGTGAAATACTTCCGTCTGAAAATAATTCTATACTATTTTCGTTCACTCTGCTCAATGTAGAGCCCAATACAGTACATGAATTATGTAAAATGTCTGTGTATTATTACATGAATTATGTAAAATGTATGTGTATTATTACATGAATTATGTAAAATGTCTGTGTATTATTACATGAATTATATAAAATGTTTGTGTATTATTACATGAATTATGTAAAATGTCTGTGTATTATTACATGAATTATGTAAAATGTCTGTGTATTATTACATGAATTATATAAAATGTTTGTGTATTATTACATGAATTATGTAAAATGTATGTGTATTAGTACATGAATTATGTAAAATGTATGTGTATTATTACATGAATTATGTAAAATGTCTGTGTATTATTACATGAATTATGTAAAATGTATGTGTATTATTACATGAATTATATAAAATGTATGTGTATTATTACATGAATTATATAAAATGTATGTGTATTATTACATGAATTATGTAAAATGTCTGTGTATTATTACATGAATTATGTAAAATGTTTGTGTATTATTACATGAATTATGTAAAATGTCTGTGTATTATTACATGAATTATGTAAAATGTCTGTGTATTATTACATGAATTATATAAAATGTTTGTGTATTATTACATGAATTATGTAAAATGTCTGTGTATTATTACATGAATTATGTAAAATGTATGTGTATTATTACATGAATTATGTAAAATGTCTGTGTATTATTACATGAATTATATAAAATGTTTGTGTATTATTACATGAATTATGTAAAATGTCTGTGTATTATTACATGAATTATGTAAAATGTCTGTGTATTATTACATGAATTATGTAACATGTCTGTGTATTATTACATGAATTATGTAAAATGTATGTGTATTATTACATGAATTATGTAAAATGTCTGTGTATTATTACATGAATTATATAAAATGTATGTGTATTATTACATGAATTATGTAAAATGTCTGTGTATTATTACATGAATTATATAACATGTCTGTGTATTATTACATGAATTATGTAAAATGTCTGTGTATTATTACATGAATTATGTAAAATGTCTGTGTATTATTACATGAATTATGTAAAATGTATGTGTATTATTACATGAATTATGTAAAATGTCTGTGTATTATTACATGAATTATGTAAAATGTCTGTGTATTATTACATGAATTATGTAAAATGTCTGTGTATTATTACATGAATTATGTAACATGTCTGTGTATTATTACATGAATTATGTAAAATGTATGTGTATTATTACATGAATTATGTAAAATGTCTGTGTATTATTACATGAATTATATAAAATGTCTGTGTATTATTACATGAATTATGTAAAATGTATGTGTATTATTACATGAATTATGTAAAATGTCTGTGTATTATTACATGAATTATGTAAAATGTATGTGTATTATTACATGAATTATGTAAAATGTATGTGTATTATTACATGAATTATGTAAAATGTCTGTGTATTATTACATGAATTATATAAAATGTATGTGTATTATTACATGAATTATGTAAAATGTATGTGTATTATTACATGAATTATGTAAAATGTCTGTGTATTATTACATGAATTATATAAAATGTATGTGTATTATTACATGAATTATATAACATGTCTGTGTATTATTACATGAATTATGTAAAATGTATGTGTATTAGTACATGAATTATGTAAAATGTCTGTGTATTATTACATGAATTATGTAACATGTCTGTGTATTATTACATGAATTATGTAAAATGTCTGTGTATTATTACATGAATTATGTAAAATGTATGTGTATTATTACATGAATTATGTAAAATGTTTGTGTATTATTACATGAATTATGTAAAATGTCTGTGTATTATTACATGAATTATGTAACATGTCTGTGTATTATTACATGAATTATGTAAAATGTCTGTGTATTATTACATGAATTATGTAAAATGTCTGTGTATTATTACATGAATTATGTAAAATGTCTGTGTATTATTACATGAATTATGTAACATGTCTGTGTATTATTACATGAATTATGTAAAATGTCTGTGTATTATTACATGAATTATATAAAATGTCTGTGTATTATTACATGAATTATGTAAAATGTTTGTGTATTATTACATGAATTATGTAAAATGTATGTGTATTATTACATGAATTATGTAAAATGTATGTGTATTATTACATGAATTATGTAACATGTCTGTGTATTATTACATGAATTATATAAAATGTCTGTGTATTAGTACATGAATTATGTAAAATGTATGTGTATTATTACATGAATTATGTAAAATGTCTGTGTATTATTACATGAATTATGTAAAATGTTTGTGTATTATTACATGAATTATGTAAAATGTCTGTGTATTATTACATGAATTATGTAACATGTCTGTGTATTATTACATGAATTATGTAAAATGTATGTGTATTATTACATGAATTATGTAAAATGTCTGTGTATTATTACATGAATTATATAAAATGTTTGTGTATTATTACATGAATTATGTAACATGTCTGTGTATTATTACATGAATTATATAAAATGTTTGTGTATTATTACATGAATTATGTAAAATGTCTGTGTATTATTACATGAATTATGTAAAATGTCTGTGTATTATTACATGAATTATATAAAATGTATGTGTATTATTACATGAATTATGTAAAATGTATGTGTATTATTACATGAATTATGTAAAATGTCTGTGTATTATTACATGAATTATGTAAAATGTTTGTGTATTATTACATGAATTATATAAAATGTCTGTGTATTATTACATGAATTATGTAAAATGTCTGTGTATTATTACATGAATTATGTAAAATGTCTGTGTATTATTACATGAATTATGTAACATGTCTGTGTATTATTACATGAATTATGTAAAATGTATGTGTATTATTACATGAATTATGTAAAATGTCTGTGTATTATTACATGAATTATGTAAAATGTCTGTGTATTATTACATGAATTATGTAAAATGTATGTGTATTATTACATGAATTATGTAAAATGTTTGTGTATTATTACATGAATTATGTAAAATGTCTGTGTATTATTACATGAATTATATAAAATGTATGTGTATTATTACATGAATTATATAAAATGTCTGTGTATTATTACATGAATTATATAACATGTCTGTGTATTATTACATGAATTATGTAAAATGTATGTGTATTATTACATGAATTATGTAAAATGTATGTGTATTATTACATGAATTATATAAAATGTCTGTGTATTATTACATGAATTATGTAAAATGTTTGTGTATTATTACATGAATTATATAAAATGTCTGTGTATTATTACATGAATTATGTAAAATGTCTGTGTATTATTACATGAATTATGTAAAATGTCTGTGTATTATTACATGAATTATATAAAATGTTTGTGTATTATTACATGAATTATGTAAAATGTTTGTGTATTATTACATGAATTATGTAAAATGTCTGTGTATTATTACATGAATTATGTAAAATGTATGTGTATTATTACATGAATTATGTAAAATGTTTGTGTATTATTACATGAATTATGTAAAATGTTTGTGTATTATTACATGAATTATGTAAAATGTATGTGTATTATTACATGAATTATGTAAAATGTCTGTGTATTATTACATGAATTATATAAAATGTATGTGTATTATTACATGAATTATGTAAAATGTCTGTGTATTATTACATGAATTATATAAAATGTTTGTGTATTATTACATGAATTATGTAAAATGTCTGTGTATTATTACATGAATTATGTAAAATGTATGTGTATTATTACATGAATTATGTAAAATGTCTGTGTATTATTACATGAATTATGTAACATGTCTGTGTATTATTACATGAATTATGTAAAATGTATGTGTATTATTACATGAATTATGTAAAATGTCTGTGTATTATTACATGAATTATATAAAATGTTTGTGTATTATTACATGAATTATGTAAAATGTCTGTGTATTATTACATGAATTATATAAAATGTTTGTGTATTATTACATGAATTATGTAAAATGTCTGTGTATTATTACATGAATTATGTAAAATGTCTGTGTATTATTACATGAATTATGTAAAATGTCTGTGTATTATTACATGAATTATATAAAATGTATGTGTATTATTACATGAATTATGTAAAATGTTTGTGTATTATTACATGAATTATATAAAATGTATGTGTATTATTACATGAATTATGTAACATGTCTGTGTATTATTACATGAATTATATAAAATGTCTGTGTATTATTACATGAATTATGTAACATGTCTGTGTATTATTACATGAATTATATAACATGTCTGTGTATTATTACATGAATTATGTAAAATGTCTGTGTATTATTACATGAATTATGTAAAATGTCTGTGTATTATTACATGAATTACATAAAATGTTTGTGTATTAGTACATGAATTATGTAACATGTATGTGTATTATTACATGAATTATGTAAAATGTCTGTGTATTATTACATGAATTATGTAAAATGTCTGTGTATTATTACATGAATTATATAAAATGTATGTGTATTATTACATGAATTATGTAAAATGTTTGTGTATTATTACATGAATTATATAAAATGTATGTGTATTATTACATGAATTATGTAAAATGTCTGTGTATTATTACATGAATTATATAAAATGTCTGTGTATTATTACATGAATTATGTAACATGTCTGTGTATTATTACATGAATTATATAACATGTCTGTGTATTATTACATGAATTATATAAAATGTCTGTGTATTATTACATGAATTATGTAACATGTCTGTGTATTATTACATGAATTACATAAATGTTTGTGTATTATTACATGAATTATGTAAAATGTCTGTGTATTATTACATGAATTATGTAAAATGTCTGTGTATTATTACATGAATTATGTAAAATGTTTGTGTATTATTACATGAATTATATAAAATGTATGTGTATTATTACATGAATTATGTAAAATGTTTGTGTATTATTACATGAATTATATAAAATGTATGTGTATTATTACATGAATTATGTAACATGTCTGTGTATTATTACATGAATTATATAACATGTCTGTGTATTATTACATGAATTATGTAACATGTCTGTGTATTATTACATGAATTATATAAAATGTCTGTGTATTATTACATGAATTATATAAAATGTCTGTGTATTATTACATGAATTATGTAACATGTCTGTGTATTATTACATGAATTACATAAATGTTTGTGTATTAGTACATGAATTATGTAAAATGTCTGTGTATTATTACATGAATTATGTAAAATGTCTGTGTATTATTACATGAATTATATAAAATGTCTGTGTATTATTACATGAATTATATAAAATGTCTGTGTATTATTACATGAATTATATAAAATGTCTGT
Organism: Phymorhynchus buccinoides; assembly: GCA_017654935.2. Lineage (NCBI taxonomy): Eukaryota > Metazoa > Mollusca > Gastropoda > Neogastropoda > Raphitomidae > Phymorhynchus > Phymorhynchus buccinoides. Next base: position 3,519,548 of record CM065710.1, read on the forward strand.
GTATTATTACATGAATTATGTAACATGTCTGTGTATTATTACATGAATTATATAAAATGTTTGTGTATTATTACATGAATTATGTAAAATGTCTGTGTATTATTACATGAATTATGTAAAATGTCTGTGTATTATTACATGAATTATGTAAAATGTTTGTGTATTATTACATGAATTATGTAAAATGTTTGTGTATTATTACATGAATTATATAAAATGTATGTGTATTATTACATGAATTATGTAAAATGTCTGTGTATTATTACATGAATTATATAAAATGTATGTGTATTATTACATGAATTATGTAAAATGTCTGTGTATTATTACATGAATTATATAACATGTCTGTGTATTATTACATGAATTATATAACATGTCTGTGTATTATTACATGAATTATGTAACATGTCTGTGTATTATTACATGAATTACAAAATGTTTGTGTATTATTACATGAATTATGTAAAATGTCTGTGTATTATTACATGAATTATGTAAAATGTCTGTGTATTATTACATGAATTATATAAAATGTCTGTGTATTATTACATGAATTATATAACATGTCTGTGTATTATTACATGAATTATATAACATGTCTGTGTATTATTACATGAATTATGTAAAATGTCTGTGTATTATTACATGAATTACATAAATGTTTGTGTATTATTACATGAATTATGTAAAATGTATGTGTATTATTACATGAATTATGTAAAATGTATGTGTATTATTACATGAATTATGTAAAATGTATGTGTATTATTACATGAATTATGTAACATGTTTGTGTATTATTACATGAATCACATAAAATGCTGATACAAAAACAGCAATATTTCATCAGATTCGTGTACAAGGGACTACCACAAGAACATAGCGAACAACACTTTCATCAGATTCATTTTATGCAGTAGAATTTCACGAGAATCATGCCTCGCAAATGTCACAGTCGGATCGCATGGTATGCAGTGTGTCTGTCCCTTTATACTCAACCAGCGCAACTCCGAGTACCAGTAACGCCTAGTAACGGTAACGCCAAGTACTGGTAACGCTGAGTACAGCAAATTTGAAGCGATTCGGTTAAGAAACGGCGGAGTCGTATAGCGCGCGCGTTTCTGAACCGATTCGCTTCCGGGTTGGTACACGGATAGTCACCGTCCCCGGTCATCTTCCTGCCAAATTCGAAGGCAATCGGTCAAGAAACACCGGAGATACGGGCGCCGAGAGGCCGGCGGATGCGCGTTTCGCGCATTTGCCGAACCGCGCAAATGACACGGCCGCCTCGGTTGCCGTTGCCATCGCCCCGTTAGGGCTCACAGCAAATTTGAAGCGATTCGGTCGAAAAACGGCGGAGTTATAAGGCCCGTTTTGTGTTTCAGACACACACACACGGACACTTGGCTTACTCAATTACAGCACACAGTGTTGTATCTGTGAAAGCATTTCGTTGATGTGTATAGCCATGGCTTGGAGTCAAAACGGACTATCTTTTGATAGTCCGTTGACGTATTATTGAACTTAGTACGAAAACTAATAACTTGTATAAACAAAAAAGACTGCTGAAATATAAAAAAACCAAAAAAAGCTTTTTATATTTCTGCGATGGCTTGGAGTCAAAACGGACTATCTTTAGATAGTCCATTGACATATTATTGAACTTAGTACGAAAACTAATAACTTGTATAAAAAAAAGACTGCTGAAAAAAAAAAAAAAAAAGCACCCCTTTTTTATATTTCTGCAGTCATTGTTTGATACAAGTTATTAGTTGTTGTTTTTTCTCCCTCCGTCAGCGACCGACTCTCTCTGCTTTCAAAGCTAACCTCAAAACCCACCTGTTCCCCCGTCATTAAAGCTCCTCTCTCTTTATCTTCTCTCTCTTGCCATTAGGTCTGTTTCTGCTAGATTCCATTTATGTTATCTGTGTGTGTTCGCGTTGTATTGCGTTTGTGTTTGAATGCGCTTTGAATGCTAACGTGTGTGTGCGCTTTGATTTGATTTATATCAAGATTCAGCGCCGTATAAATACTGTATGTTGTTGTTGTTGTTGTTGTGTAATAATCCAATACTACGTCAATGGACTATCTAAAGTCCGGTTTGACTCCAAGCCATTGACATGGGTTTGTAAATAGAGCATAAACGTGCGTAGTTTGTATAGAGGTTGCACTTCAATAACTATTGTTCTTCATTATACAGTACCAAAGATCCTGTTTCAAGCAAGCGCGCGGTTAGTTAGTTATCCATTCGGTAAATGTTAAGAATAGCCCCCCCCTCCTCTGCCCCTTCCATTCATTTCAGACGGTTTCAGTTAGGGTTAGGGTTAAGAATAGGGTTTGGCTGTATTGCTCATGATTTTCAACTCGTGTCAATTGGTCATT
>CM065710.1:3534432-3541932 GCA_017654935.2 Phymorhynchus buccinoides
CCGCCAAAGAGTAATCGCCGATTTGACGGTTTGATTTATAAGAAAACTGAGCAAAGTGAGTGCTACGGTCTCTGTAAAAGGTGTTTTCCTGGTGAACTCGACGTGTTTCTTGCAAAACCTCATCCGTCAGGGTGCCTCTTTAACAGTCTGCTCTCGCGTTTCACTGCCTGACAGATTAGTATTATGTGGCTATGCGTAAGGCAAAGTTTAAATGTGTGCGTTTTATTATTTTATTATTTTCATTGTTTGACAGGGACAGGGACATATTACTGGCATGTCAGCGTCACTAAGCCTTTTTTGATAGTTATTGCGGTCTGTGAATACCAACAACATCACCATCAACAACAGCAAAAACAACAACAAGAGAAACAACAGCAGTAACATTACTGCAGCAGGAGTAGCAACAAAAGCAGTAGCATCAGCAGCAACAACAACAACAGCAACAGCAACAGCAACAACCAGGTAACGAAAACAACAACAAAAACAGCAGCAGCAGCAACAACAACAACAACAACAATGCTGAATTCGAGGTAGAATAAAGTTCACTCGCGTATAGTTTGAGTTTGCCGTCTGGACGGTCGGACGCACCCACGCACACATGGACGGACGGATGCCAGACGCCGCGTGGACCCAAAAAACAACAACCAAGTTTCTGGAAGCGAACTAACAAGAACAAGAACAACTAGTCTAACAATATGTCTTTTTTTCTTCTTCTTTTTTTTAACAATATCTCATAAAATTAAGCTTGTTTAGGCTACTCCTCCATCGTCAATACAATAAAGATCATTTTTGATTCGACTTCTTTACAACAACAAAAATCCACACAATCGACCTAACAATGGAATCAGGCGAACACATTCCATCCAAAAACAACACCAGTAAAGAACTGACCAGACTCTTCGTGGAGAACAACTACCCAGAATTAAACATGGAAGAACAAGAACAAGAAGAAGAGGGAAGTTTTAACGATCGTCTGCTGACAAAGCCAAGGGAAACAACTGGCTGTCATGCTGGTGCAAGGGAGACGATCATGGCGGTAGGGGAAGGTGGCCCAAATCCGGACGGTGCAGATAGGCTGGTGAGGCTGAATGTGGGAGGGAGAGTTTTCACCACACGACGAAGCACTCTGCAGAGATCCGACACTAGGGTAAGTGTTTAAAGAGAGGATGTGGAATGTGAAGAGGAGGATGCGATGATGATGATGATGGTGGTGATGATGATGATGATGATGGTGGTGGTGGTGGTGGTGATGATGATGACGATGATGATGATGATGATGATGATAGTAATTATGACGGTGATGATGTTGATGATGGTGAAGATGATGATGATGATGGTGGTGATGATGGTGGTGGTGGTGATGATGATGATGGCGATGATGATGATGATGGTGTTGTGGTGGTGGTGATGATGCTGCTGCTGCTGCTGCTGCTGCTGCTGCTGATGATGATGATGATGTTGATGATGATGATGATGATGTTGATGATGATGATGATGATGATGATGATGATGATGATGTTGATGATGATGATGGTGATGATGTTGATGATGATGATGGTGTTGTGGCACCTGGGATGATGGTGATGATGACGATTATCATAATCGTGAAGACTACGAAAACGACGACGACGACAATGATGAAGATGATGATGATGTTTCTATCAGTTTCGTTTTGTTGTTGTAGTAGCAGTAATTATAGCAGTAAACCACCGAAAGAATATGAAGTGAATTTCATCTGCTTGATTTAGAATACAACGTGATTAGTAACGTCCAAGTTTTAGGCTATGATTCCGATGGTTTAAAACAAAAATTGCATCAAGTTTGCGTACATGATTTGAATTTAAAATAACTTAAAAGTAGGAAAACAATAATGATATCTTGAGGTAATATAAAAACCCATTGGCTTTGTTTTATCACCGCAAGTTTGCTTCAACATGAAACCCCTTTCAAAGCTGAAACGTTGAGTTATGAATCTCTGTTTTTCACTTTTTCACTTCCTTATTTCATTATTTGCTGCTTTTTAAAAATACTTTTTTTCTCCTCAGGCTTATTAGATCTAGATAATTATGAAACCTCATTCGAAACCAACATTTTGAATGGAAACAACCCACTCAATTTTTATAAATATCCGTTTCATTGTCATTGTTATTTTTCTTCTTGCTTAACTTTCAGCTTTTCAAAGCAAGCTTTGTCTCTGTCCTTTTTTTCGTCTATTTTTCTTACTTTGATGAAAGTTCTTTTAACGTCATCCGGCCTGGAACAGGCACACATAGGACATTTATAACTATAAAGATAGTGGGACGATCCTGGAGGTACTGCAATACCGGGACAATCCTAAGTTTTTAATCGATAAAGATGTAACAATTCAGTAAAAAAAAAAAATCTTACTTTTTAGTTTTTAAATTATTTTTCTTTTTTTATAAAATTATAGCTGGCCGACGACAGTTTCCTGTCCAACAAGTACGACTCCGTTAGAGAAGAGTACTTCCTGGACCGTGACCCGGAAATGTTCGGCTGTTTGCTGAACTTCCTGCGATCAGGTCACCTTCACCTTCCTCAAGGCTTGTGCGGACCGCGCGTGAGTTGAACAAACAAAAAATTGAAGCCCTTAGGATTTGTACACATTACACACAGAAACCTCGTGCGCTTATCCGCAAAAGGGAGAAAGGTGGCAGAGTGGTTAAGACGTTCGCCTGCCAAATGTAATGTGTGACTGTTGCAGCGTGAGTGACCCGGGTTCGAATCCCGGCCTGCCTCGCCCTTTCTTTCTAGTTCGACAGGAAAATCGAACTGAACGTCGAGTCCTTCGGATTGGGGACTTAAAGCTAGTCTGACCCGTGCGGTTTACTCCGCACGTAGAACGCCCACGGCAGTTGAAAGTCAGTAAGAGCAGGAAGAAATAGCTAAGTTTCTCAAGTCTGCCCACACACCCTCCTCACCCGCTCCCCCCAAAAAAAAATTGGGTAGGCGCTGCGCTTGCGGCGACGCTCTCTCCGGGGGAGAGCAGCCCGAATTTCCCAGATATAAATATATGTGACTTGAATATACCAAATACCAAAACAAAAATACCAAATGAGTAAAATAAAGTAAGAAAAAAATAAGCACAAACGTCATGCGTTTCCGCGTGCGCTTATCCCATCCGTTATTTCTTACTTTCGTTTACTTACTTGCGGATAAGCGCATCAGGTTTTCGCGTGTAACGTGCACAAAGCCTAACGCTAATTTGAAGCATTATCCCAATCTCTTACTCTGACCCGAAATAAAAATAAAAATCCTGCCCCTCACCCTAACCCAAAACCCAAAGATTATCTCTATCCCTAACCCAAGGGGACACATATAGACGGGGACACATAGAAACGGGGACACATACAGACGGGGACACATAGAGATGAAAAGCATAGAGACGGGGAAATAGAGACAAGGAAACATAGAGACGGGGACACATAGAGACGAGGACACATAGAGACGAGGACACATAGAGACGGGGAAATAGAGACAAAGAAACATAGAGACGGGGACACATAGAGACGATGACACATAGAGACGAAGACACATAGAGACGATGACACATAGAGACGAAGACACATAGAGACGGGGAAATAGAGACAAGGAAACAGAGAGACGGGGACACATAGAGACGAGGACACATAGAGACGGGGAAATAGAGACAAAGAAACATAGAGACGGGGACACATAGAGACGATGACACATAGAGACGAAGACACATAGAGACGATGACACATAGAGACGAAGACACATAGAGACGGGGAAATAGAGACAAGGAAACAGAGAGACGGGGACACATAGAGACGAGGACACATAGAGACGGGGAAATAGAGACAAAGAAACATAGAGACGGGGACACATAGAGACGATGACACATAGAGACGAAGACACATAGAGACGATGACACATAGAGACGAAGACACATAGAGACGGGGAAATAGAGACAAGGAAACAGAGAGACGGGGACACATAGAGACGAGGACACATAGAGACGAGGACACATAGAGACGGGGAAATAGAGACAAGGACACATAGAGACGGGGACACATAGAGACGAGGGAACACCGATACAGGGGAACATAGATATGTGTACACATAGAGAAGGGGGAACATAGAGACGAGGACACATAGAGAAACGGGAACATACAGTCCGTATCACATAGAGACGGGGACACATAGAGACAATAACACATAGAGACAATGTGCTTCCTTGTTTGCATTGTGCTTGTACGAGACCACACTCTAACGTGATAATAAAGTATTTTTGACTTTGACTTTGACAGGGACACGTAGAGAGGGGGGGGGGGGGGGGGGGGGGGGGGGGGGGGGGGGGGGGCGCATAGAAACGGTGGCACCTCGACATGATTCTAATCTTGGTGTGTTTCCCAGATACAAGAAGAGCTGACCTACTGGGGTCTCTCCCCCGAGAGCATAGAGCCCTGCTGCTGGCAGACCTACAACTCATGGACCTCCGTCACAGAGTCCCTGAAACGGCTGCAGAAAGACAGCAAGATGGGCATCCTCCCCGGAATGTCTGCTGGTACTGGTAGAACCTCTGTGATAACGCCCTCCTCCACTCTTCCACTGGTAGAACCTCTGTGATAACGCCCTCCTCCACTCTTCCACTCTTCCTTCCTTCAAGTCCCAACTACAAACCCACCACTTCTTCAGGAAAGCTTTCTCTCTGTAAAGTCTATGATCCTTTCCCCACTCTTGTCTTCCAGCTCATTGACGTTGAGTATGAGGTTAATGCGTGCGCGTGTGTGTGTATGGGGTGGGGGTGGGGAGTAGGGGGGCGGGGGTGGGGTTGGGGGTTGGGGGGGGGGGGGGGGGGGATGGTTGGGGGGGGGGGGTTGAAGGGAGGTGGGTGTTAGTGTGTTGTGTTATGATTATATGCAATGCATTTTCTAATGTATTCATTTTCGTAGAGATGTATTGGTGAGGATACGTGAACCAGTTTGTTAGAAATGTTTATACGAATGGTGAGTGAAAAGCGCATTGAGTTGCTTTGCAAGAGTATGCGCTATATAAGCATTATTAATTATTATTTATTATTTAAAAGACTCCCCCTTGACTCCCACTTAAGACTGAGGTGTTTTGTTCTAGCACGGATGTCATGTATCTTACTGTAATTTATGGATAAAGCCAACCTCCGTTATGTAAGACCCCTCCAGTTTAAGACCGATTTTTCTTCACTTCTTGGAAGTATTAAAATAGAGGTTCGATTGTATTTGTATTTGGTATATTCTTCGGGCTGCTCTCCCCCCCCCCCCCTCCCCGGAGCGCCTTGCTCATTTAATGTTGTTGTTGTTGTTTTTTGGGGGGCAGGGTGAGGAGGTGGGGGCAGACTTAGGAAATCTTGCTATCAATTTGGTTATACCAGGCAGTGGGATTTCTTCCTGCTCTTACGGACTGTTAACTGCCGTGGGACCTTTTACGTGCGTAAAACTTGCGCGGGTCAGACTAGCTTTAAGTCCACCCCGTCCGAAGGACTCGACGTTCAGTTCGATTTTCCTGCGGACTAGAATAAAAAGGGTCAGGTTCGAACCCGGGTCACCCACGCTGCAGTCACGCATTGAAATCGGCACGTGTGTGTGTGTGTGTGTGTGTGTGTGTGTGTGTGTGTGTCGTGCGTGCGTGCGTGTGCGTGTGTGTGTGTGTGTGTGTGTGTGTGCGTGTGTGTGTGTGTGTGTGTGTGTGTGTGTGTGTGTGTGTGTGTGTATGTGTGTGTGTGTGTGTGTGTGTGTGTGTGTGTGTGTGTGTGTGTGTGTGTGCGCGTGCGTGTGTGTGCGTGTGTGTGTAAATGTAGTCTTATTATTGCTTTGTGTGTGTGTGTGTGTGGTGTGTGTGTACGCAGGATTTTTGTGTGTGTGTGTGATTGATTGATTGATTGTGTGTGTGTGTGTGACTGATTCGAGTGGTGCTTCCTGTGTGCTTGTAGTGTGAGGCGAAGGCGTGTCTGGGAGACGTTGACCGACCCTCGCTATTCATTATTGTCTAAGGTGTGTGTCACGTGTGTGTGTGAAAACACGTGTGTGTGTGTGTGTGTGTGTGTGCTGGTGTGTGTGCGTGCGTCGTAAAGAGCAAAGATGGGGAAGGAGGAACAAGAGCTTTCTGCTTGTGTGCGTGCGCTCCCGCGCGTGCCTTCCCCGTCATACGTAAATGTTACTTACATTAATTAATCTTATTATTGCTTTGTTTTGTGATCATATTTTTACTTGTTGTTTGTTGTGTGTTGGTGACTTGATAGAGCAGACTTTTCTTTGTGAAATTCAGGCTGCTCTCCCTTTGATTTTTTTTTTTCACGGTGAGGGAGGAACAATAAATCAATTTGATTCAGTTAGCAGCGGGATTTATCCCTGCTCTTACGACTTTCAACTGCCGTGGGGGTTTTACGTGCGTAAAGCGCAGTCAGACTAGCTTTAAGTTTAGGACTGTATAAGTCCCGGGTCAAAGTCACGCAGCATTTGGCAGGCGAAACGTCTTATCTCGTCTGCCAGCTTTCTCCCCCCCCCCCCCCCCCCCCCCCCACGCTACCGCTAAAGGACCGTTACACTGCCTACGATTCGATTCACTGGGATCCGATTGTGACATTTTTGTGAGGGATGTCTACATGAATCTGATGAAATCCTAATTTTTTCACGAGAGAGAGAGAGAGAGAGAGAGAGAGAGAGAGAGAGAGAGAGAGAGAGAGAGAGAGAGAGAGAGAGAGAGAGAGAGAGAGAGAGAGAGAGAGAGACGTATTACAAAACACGCACAGAGAATACGAATACGATCGAATGTTTTATTGAGGGTAAAAAGGATAAGCTACAATGCCCTCTCACTCACACAACCATGCATCAAGCAAAGAAAATTTGACAAAAAACAATCAAGTCAAGAAAATCATTGGCACATGAAATAATTGAAAAAGAAATCAAAAATGGGATTTTGGATACTTAACAATGGTGAACTTGAATTGGTAGTTTAAATTGAGTACGAAAAAAGGGAAACCATTGAGACAATGACAATTTTTCAGAATAAACCCAATTTTAAGGAAGATTTGATTTGATTGAGAGAGGAGAGAGAGAGAGAGAGAGAGAGAGAGAGAGAGAGAGAGAGAGAGAGAGAGAGAGAGAGAGACAGAGAGAGAGAGAGAGAGATATTTATAAGAATCTAGACATAGCTGATGGCATTAGTAACGTTTGAAGTAAAACTCATTAATTAGCATTACTAATAAACAAGATTGTCTATTAGGAGCTTGTGATAAGATTTTCGAAAGGAAAAGACGCTATTTTTTAGATAATCAGGGAGGTCGTTCCACAGTTTGAATGTAAGGGATGATTTATATAGATCTGTCCTGCATTGTTAATTGGACTTTAAATTTAGTAATAAGATATTTTGATTCGAGGTGGTGCTTCCTCGTCCACCAGAGAAGGAAGAAGAAGAGGAGGAAAGAAGGGGAAGGAGGAACAAGAGCTTTCTGCTTGTAGTGTGAGGCGAAGGCGTGTCTGGGAG
>CM065710.1:3549432-3551932 GCA_017654935.2 Phymorhynchus buccinoides
ATTATTAGATTACGAGAAGGACAGTCTTCGGAAGCAACTGCAGGAAGAAGGAGAATAAAGAGGAGGAGAGAGAGAGGGGGGAAGGAGAATGAAGGAGGAGTAGGAGGAGGAGAAAGAGGGTGGGAACCAGGACATGAGAGCATCCCTTTTAGGGAGGTGAGGAATGCGAATTATTAGACAAAGATATAGACGACGGTGTTTTGATGCGAATGTTCAACCCTTTCACCGCCAATGTCACATGTTTGCACCACAATGATTGAACACCCATGTCGTTAAAACTCTTCAAATCAGGGTCTATTATTCAATGATAATATTGTGCTCCTAAATGTGGGTAGAAAGGATTGACCCTATTCTAAATGTGTCACAGAGAAATCCCAAAATATTACAGACGAAATATTCTATGTAGCCAAGTAAGTTCAATGGGATTGTTTGGCTCAAAGGTGGCTGGCGGTGAAAGGGTTAAACTAGCTGCGATGCGAAAGTTAGTTCATGTTTTCAGGACCGTCTGTTTGTTGTTGGTTGGCTGGCTGACTATCTGTTTATCTGTGTTGCCGCAATAGCGTTTGAATGGAGGTTCCTTAGACCCACACATTTTGCATGCGGATAGGTAGTTAGGATATCTAGGCCAAGTTCGAAAATGAAGGTCATTGATCAAAGGTCAAGGTCACTGGAGCCGAAAATTATGCGACGGAGCGGGTGATCAAGCATCTTCACGCTCTAGATGCTTTATGGGTTCTTTATTATTATGTTTTTGTATTTGGTATATTCTAGTCACAGAGACTTATCTCTGTGAAATTCGGGCTGCTCTCCCCCGGAGAACGCGTCGCCGCAAGTGCAGCGCCTATGTTTCTTTTTTCCTTTTTCTTTTTGCGTGGGCACAGGGTGAGGAGGGTGTGTGGGCACACTTGGAAAATCTAGCTATCAATTTGGCCATACCAGGCAGCGGGATTTCTCCCCCTCTCTTACCGACTTTCAACTGCCGTGGGATTTTTACGTGCGTAAAGCGCACGGTTCAGACTAGCTTTAAGTCCCCATCCGAAGGACTGGACGTTCAGTTCGATTTTCCTGTCAAACTAGAAAGAAAGGGCGAGGAGGCCGGGATTCGAACCCGGGTCACTCACGCTGCAGTCATGCATTACATTTGGCAGGCGAACGTCTTAACCACTCTGCCACCTTTCTCCCTTTACGTCTGTTTTATAGTATAATTGATGAACTAATGAATGAATAAAGAGATTGAGTAAATTGATAAATACTAAGGGTTGTAGGCAGATGGATGGATATATGTGAGCCAGCTTCACGAAAGGGACATTAAGTCGCTAAGCTAGTTTCCCACAACAGGCTTGAAAAGTCAAAAATCTCATTTTTGTGTGAATGTTGAGTTATTGGTATTTTTGTGTTCTCTAACACCTTATCATTCATCTTTATAAATGACCATTTTTAATATGGTCTCTAAATGGTCTTATAAGTGTTATAAAACAAGTAGGTTGATGCATTTTCTTCAGCTAGGCTAGACTTTAGACTGTGTTTTCTCAAAATGGCCGACACTCACCCTACTAACTTTGAATGCTCATAACTCTGGAACGGAAGAAGATACGAGAATGATTCTTGTGTCATTAGAAAGAGAATTAACTGAAGTTTCCACAAGTATAATTATATCGAAATGGTCAGTTTGACAATAAATGTCCCTTTCGTGGTGCTAGGTCACATATATATATTAAGATGAGTAAAGTAATGACTGAATGAAGGACGGAGAACTAACGGCAAGAATGACAATGAATGCACACGTGATGTTCAATAAAGCACTGCTGAATGGTAATTAGCTAACCTATTGCGGTTGGGGGACTGTGAATCTAATGTTTTATATACAATTTACCAAGTGTGTTTTAGCACAGCGAGTGTGAGTGAAGACGTGCATAATTCTAGAGTTTTACCATGAACTTGTTCATATTTTTTAGAATTGTGTCATTATAACACTGTGCATTTCTAATCCAACCTAATTTCATGTAACGTGTTTTTTTAGGTTAGGTTAGGTGCATTATAGTCACAGAGGCGTCTCTGTGAAATTCGGGTTGCTCCCACCTGGAGAGCGCGTCGCAGCCAGAGGCGCGCCACCCATTTTTTTTTTTTTTTGCATGCAATTTTTGTGTGACTGATGAGGAAGGAAAGGGAGGTGGTAAATTTTAACCAAATGACAACTTTTCCGTTGCCACTGGGTTTAACGTGTGCTAAGTGCATGGGCACACAGGACCTCGGTTTATCGTCTCATCCCGGAAAGACTCCACGTTCAGACCGCAAGGCCTAGTGCGAAGTGAGAGGAAAAATCCCCTGTACCCAGGTTCGAACTCGGGTTTACTTGACACGAAGCGAACGCGCTACCACTGTGCCACTCTACACCTTTTATAAGGATGATGGTCAATTTAATCTAATTTGTTGCCTGGACAATGATGTTATGGTTGTTATAATAAGTTTATTAAAAGCAAAACATTTAAGACAACTGTGC
>CM065710.1:3571932-3576932 GCA_017654935.2 Phymorhynchus buccinoides
AGGCTGTTCCATCAAATGTTAAGAAAAGCCCCCTCCTCTGCACCCTTCCATTCCTTTCAGGCTGTTCCATCAAATGTTAAGAAAAGCCCCCTCCTCTGCCCCCTTCCATTCATTGCAGGCTGTTCCATCGACTATTCTTAACCCTAACCTGAAACCGCTGTCGAATTTCCTTAGGGTTATGGTTAGAAATAGGGTTTTGGATAGGGTTAGGGAAAGGCTTAGGGTCAGTTTAGTGTCATATACGTTATGATCATGTGCACGTTAATTCAGAACACAGCAATCTGAGAATGCGATAGCAGTCGACGGAACAACCTGAAGTGAATGTAAGGGGGCAGAGGAGGGGGCTTTTCTTAACATTTGTCTTCAAATCAGATGCCATCAAATTCATGTTAAAATCATCATCACCATCATCATCAGCAGCAGCAGCAACAGTAGCAGCAGCAACACCACCACCATCATCATCATTATCATCCTCATCCTCATCATCATCATCACCATCTTCACCACCATCATCATCATCATCATCATCATCATCATCATCATCATCATCATCATCATCATCTACCGACTCACCCTTGGAATCTAGAGTCAGGCACCCTTCGGTTCAGAGGAATCAAGTCAGACGCCATGACATTCACGTTAAACTCCGTCTCCAAAGCTTCCGCCCTTTTTTGCTCCTCCCCCGCGAAAATCACCCCCCGGCCATTTTGTCCCGGAGCGAAAATACCCTCACCATCATCTTCACTGTAATAATCGATCAAGGAGTTCCCAGTCTTTGGTCCAGAACCCCCACCACCACCACTACTACTACTACTACTACTACTACTACTACTACTACTACTACTACTACTACTACTACTACTACTACTACTACTGCTTTCCCTGAACTGTTCTGCAGTGATGCTGACTGGCAGTCTGGAATGGAATCGGGACCCCAGAGATGATCGGTACCAAGACATGTTGACATACAGCCGAGATCCCAGCGAGTCTTGTGGGGGCCTGTCCGGGACAAAGCGTGGTACCAGAGACAGGATTTGTAACTCATTGTTGGCAGAATCCGGGAAGGGATTGAGGAGGGAGTATAGGGAGGAGGAGGAAGAGGAGGAGGAGGAGGAAGAGAGTCTCCAGATGCTGAGCACGATGTTGATGAGGACGACTGCGACTAGTAGCAGCAGCATCACGAAGACGTAGCGCATTCCGAAACGCATGGTGGACTCGTGTGTTTAGGTTTCTTTAATTATGGCTCCAAGACCTCGCTTTCTCTTGCTGAAACAGATTTATGTCGTATCAACCAATTTGGGTGACATTATTAAGAAAACATTTGGACAAAACATCATGACGAGTTCAAACAATGGGAATCAAATAATCAAATCATTAAAATTATTCAATCCTGACAACAACAACAACAACAACAAGAACAACAATTTTATTTCCATGTTTTACATTATGTAACAATGCGAACACCAATGAACAGAGACAAAAGCTTAAGTGTTTTATTTTTATTTTTTTAATTGTCTTTCGATGTTGTTGTTTTTTAAATGAAAGAAACGAATGAGACGCACGATTTGAAAAAAAAGAAAGAAGAAGAATAAGAAAAACGCACACTTTTTGTGCGGAGTTACCAAAGTTGAAAAAATATTTTTTGGTAATCTCGCGCTAATCTGAACTGAAACAAAACAGCGAAAAATTAAAAATAATAAAGAAAAAAGAAACGTTAGACTCAACGTAACGCACAAATTAACACCAAAATCGCAAACGCGTGTGTGCACACTCACACACATACACACACGCACGCACGCACACGCACACACACATGCACACGCACTCACGCGCACACTCACGCGCACACGCACGCACACGCACGCGCACACGCACGCACACGCACACGCACACGCACACACACACACACACACACACACACACACACACACACACACACACACACACACACACACACACACTGTAATAATGAGTCAATGTCTTCGTGTGTTCTGAAGAAGGTAATGGAGAATGGGTTACCTGTATGTTTGTATGTTTGTCTGTTTGTGTGTTTGTTTGTCTGTTTGTTTATTTGTGTGTTTCTTTGTCTGTTTGTTTATTTGTGTGTTTGTTTGTTTGTTTCCGGTGGTGTGTCTGTCTCTGTACAGACATATGCGTGTCTGTGCTCCTGTATGCATGAATGCATAATTATTCATAATTTTCTGTATTCACGGCACGATTAAACCAATCAGCAGTGAATCGAAAAGCACGTTCATAGAATCATTATAGTTCACTCATACTTGCATAACAATAATTATTACAAGCTTGGCTAGCTAGTGAGAGACGCTTCAGACGCTTCAGAATCTTATTTATTGACAAGTACAATCCTTATATCAAGGGGTGGGGTGGGGGGTGGGGGGGGGGGGGGTATCATATTTGCAGCGTCAAGAATTCATACAAAAACGAAAATGAGTAAATGTATTGTAAATAAAGGCACATTGAGTCAACGTTGGACACAATATAACAACATATAATACAATATAATTATTCTATAAAGAAAGACCACTAACATTTACAGTGAGAACAATTGTCATCGCAATATACGAATACGTAGCTAGAGAGAGAGAGAGAGAGAGAGAGAGAGAGAGAGAGAGAGAGAGAGAGAGAGAGAGAGAGAGAGAGAGAGAGAGAGAGAGAGAGAGAGAGAGAGAGAGAGAGAGAGAGAGAGAGAGAGAGAGAGAGAGAGAGAGAGAGAGAGAGAGAGAGAGAGAGAGAGAGAGAGAGAGAGAGAGAGAGAGAGAGAGAGAGAGAGAGAGAGAGAGAGAGAGAGAGAGAGAGAGAGAGAGAGAGAGAGAGAGAGAGAGAGAGAGAGAGAGAGAGAGAGAGAGAGAGAGAGAGAGAGAGAGAGAGAGAGAGAGAGAGAGAGAGAGCAGTCAAAGTTGGTTGTGTGACTTTTTGACGGCCATTGTGAGAAATCACAGTCTAACGTTTAGCCTAGCTGAAGAAAATGCATCAACCTACTCATTTCAAAGCACTTTGTGGAGTACTTAGAGTACTTAGCACTTGTGGAGTACTTTACGTAATAAAGATTATCCTTTATAAATATGAAAGATGGGATGGTAGAGAGCACGAAAATACCCATAACACAAAATTGATAAAAAATATATTTTTTAATTTGCAAGCCTTTTATGAGAAACTAGCCCAGCGACTTAATGTCCCTTTCGTGGTGCTGGGTCACATAGGCTATGCTTGGGACATCGGCTTCGTAGTCGGGGCAGTGGGTGGATGCCTCGTGCCTCCATACGGGGAGCTGGACGACCCCGCCCCCTCCACGAGTCTCTCCACGTGGGGATACCGGGTTAGGGTGGTGGTGGCTACAATGTACCTAACCTAACCTAACCTAATAAGTCAAAATTTAAAAATCAATGATGTAACCCCCTTTCGCTGCCATTTTTAGCCCCAAAAATATCATTAATCATAACTGGGTAGAGAAAAAATAGTTCTGCAATATTGCGAATTCCTCTGTGACATATACAACATTAGGCATATCCTTACCTCCCAAAATTAGCAAAAATAGGGTCTTTGGATAACAGGCCCTGATTTGATGTCTGTTAGTGACATGGGTGTTAAACCATTGTGGTGCTAAAATGCGACATTGGCGGTGAAAGGGTTAACCCCTTGACTGCCAGAGAACATTAAAGAACAACAAATCATTGGGCAAATCATGACATGAAAAAGATAACTGATAGAGCCAATCTGAGAACATTGTCTGGGGATATTACTCTCTTGATTACGTTAGGGCAAAAGCCAGAATATCAGGGTTATACCTCTTCATCTGATGACATCAGGTCAGAGTACCACCTACAATTGTCCCAGGGACAAAGCGACTCATTTTGTGGAGACGGGTCACATAATATATGTGACCCAGCACCACGAAAGGGACATTAAGTCGCTGGGCTGGTTTCTCACAAAAGGCTTGCAAAGTCAAAAATCTCGTTTAAAAAAAAATCATTTTTGAGTTATGGGTATTTTTGTGTTCTCTGACATCTCATCGTTCATGTCTGTAAAAGATAATCTTTAATACGGTCTCTGGATATTCAAAACACTGCTTTTAAATTTGTAGGTTGACACATTGTCTTAGGATAGGTTAAACTTTAGAGTGTGATTTCTTAAAATGGCCGACAGTCACCTTACCAACCTTAACCCTTTCACCGCCAACGTCACATTTTTGCACCACAATGATTTAACACCCATGTCACTAAAAGGCATCAAATCAGGGTCTGTTATCCAAAGACCCTATTCTCTTAAATTTGGGAGGTAAGGATAGGCCTTGCTTCAAATATGTCACAGAGGAATCCCCAATATTACAGATTTTATTTTTTTTGGTCTCTATTCAGGTAAGTTTAATGGGAATATTTTTTTCTGAAAAATGGCTGGCGGCGAAAGGGTTAAATCCTCATAACTCATCAACAAAAAAGGATGTAAGTTTTTATATCATTAGAAAGAGAATTACGTGAAGTTTTCAATTATCTCAGAATGGTCAGTTTGACACTTAATGTCCCTTTCGTGGTGTTGGGTCACACATATGTTTCCCTCCAAAAGGGCGCAACTTTCTTTTTATCGGGGATAGGGAGAAGAGAAGCATACACAGCTGAAGTGTAACGATTTAGGCTCATTCTAGCTATCCGCATCGCTGCCCCCCAACTCCAGCCAAGTCACGATGGCAACAGTCGAAAAGCGCACAATATTGCTTTTTCCCAAACGCGCACAGCCGTCAAAAGGCGCACATATTTATGGTAGAAAAGCGCACGATATTTACAATCCGAAAGCGCACAGTTGTCTTTGAGACGGGTGGACTAGGACTAACCCCGTGTGGACTAACATTTTATCTGCACCGCTCGGACTGCATACATACGTTTAGTGTAAGAAATATTCCTAACCCTAAACCTATCCCTAACCCTATTCCTTACCATAACCCTATCCCTAACTCTATTCTTAACCCTGACCCTAACCCTATCCCT
>CM065710.1:3596932-3614432 GCA_017654935.2 Phymorhynchus buccinoides
ACTATAGTCAACATTATTTGCATAATCAAGGGAAGTCATACAAAATTCAACGGGAGAATGGTCAGATTCAAACCTGTCAGCAATATGCAATTCACACATGTCACACAAAAGTTTATACTTTTGAGAGAGAGAGAGAGAGAGAGAGAGAGAGAGAGAGAGAGAGAGAGAGAGAGAGAGAGAGAGAGAGAGAGAGAGAGAGAGAGAGAGATACAGAGAGAGAGAGAGAGAGAGAGAGAGAGAGAGAGAGAGAGAGAGAGAGAGAGAGAGAGAGAGAGAGAGAGAGAGAGAGAGAGAGAGATACAGAGAGAGAGATAGAGAGAGAGAGAGAGAGAGAGAGAGAGAGAGAGAGAGAGAGAGAGAGAGAGAGAGAGAGAGAGAGAGAGAGAGAGAGAGAGAGAGAGAGAGAGAGAGAGAGAGAGAGAGAGAGAGAGAGGTAGAGAGAGAGAGAGAGAGAGAGAGAGAGAGAGAGAGAGATGTCTTTATTGTCTCGTAGTGTGAAGCGAAGCAACACGACATTGTGACTCATATTCATACAGATGAACCGGTGAGACAGACAGACAGACAGACTGACAGGCAGCGAGGTATATGAAGAGATGTGCTCTCACACGATTTTCATGTCCTGTCCTTTTTGTTATCAAAGTAAACACTCACACGCCTTCACAAACGTTTATGGAACACCTGCAAAGAACTTGTCATGGACAGGTATTGCAAAAATCTGAAATAATTGATACACTATTTATATTTCATGCAGTAATTTACCAATAAAACATGTGTTAAGTGCATTGTGATCACTACAAAATAATTTGAACTGTAAATGCTTTTGAATTGTAACTGAATCTTTTTCTATGGCATGCAGCTACTTGCTTGGGAAAATTCGGAATCTTCCCAGGAAAATTATGAATTTAACCAAGGCTGAGAAGATTCGGAAGATTCCCGGGAAAATTCTGATTTCACGGGAAGATTCGAAATCTTCCCAGCCTTGGGAAAATTCCGAATTTTCCCGGGGGAAATCAGAATTCCGATTTTCCCCGGGAATATTCCGAATTTTCCCGGATTCCAAATTTTTCAGTGACATCAACATTATCCAACTGTAACAATAAATCCAAACCAGATATTCCATTGTCATAATTAAAGTGTGTGTAAAACGGAGAATCTTCAGGTGGTATATAAGCACATACATACAAAACATCTTCCATACACCCAAACATACGCTTATCAATAAAAAATAAAAAAAAAAAAAAAAAAAAAAAAAAAAATGAACATTTATATAGCGCGTTACTCCCTTTGCAGGTAGCTCAAAGCGCTTTACATAGACAATAAAGCACAAATAAGTTAACATTATACACATAAGACTCACTACAATCAAATCAAATTTTGAAACAATATTACAATAATTATTATAAGAAAATAAACAAAATTGCAAGGAAATCAAAGTTCATGAGCTACGTTATTGCGCAAACACACACACACACACACACACACACACACACTAATAGAGAAGCACACAGTCACACACCACGCACGCGCACGCACACACGCACACGCACGCACGCACACGCACACGCACACGCACGCACACACACACACACACACACACACACACACACACACACACACACACACACACGCGCGCGCGCGCGCGCGCGCGCGCGCGCGTAATAATCAATGGGCATTCACACGCACGCACACGCACACGCACAAGCACACGCGCACGCACACGCACACACACACACACACACACACACATACACGCCACGCGTGCGCATGCACGCACGCGCGCATGCACGCACGCGCGCGCGCACCAATCCCATTTCAACCACCCCTACTTGCACGCAAGCACACATATCCATGATTCAGGTTCTGAAACACATGTCTTCAAATTTCACATCAAGCTTATGTACAAAGGAACTAAACTCTTCTCTGAACAAACACAGAGTTCCACCCGATCGTCTCCCTTGAGTAGTGAATCTCACAGCGGGTTTGTAACGCACTTGAAAACCAGGAAACAAATCCGAATTACGATGGTCTTCAAACGTTTCTACTATGGGGAAAAAAATTGAAGGACGTAACGACATACGACCATAAATCATGAAAGATAAACTTAGAGTGCAAGCCATTAATGTTCTAAGACAAACAACATTGTATGATCGTTGTGCATTGAGAGGACATGGATTTACAACAAAGATAAACTTAGAGCGCAAGCCATTAATGTTCTAAGACAAACAACATTGTATGATCGTTGTGCATTGAGAGGACATGGATTTACAACAAAGATAAACTTAGAGCGCAAGCCATTAATGTTCTAAGACAAACAACATTGTATGATCGTTGTGCATTGAGAGGACATGGATTTACAACAAGAACAGAAGACAAATGATTACTTATACAAACAGAAACGTGATGTTCCGTTTTATTTTTATCTTGAGATGGGTGTTCAATCTGCCCTACTGCCATCCCCCTCCTCACCCCCTTGATCACCAGAAGCTGGAGCGTCAGAAACATTGACAGATTGACAAGTATTACAAACACTGTTAACTTCATCCCAAACTGTCCCAACCCGTTTTTCTGTAACATTTTGCACGTGCAGTGTGATTGATCAGCTGTGTGTTGCGAGGAGTGTAGAGGAACATGCAAAGAAAAATATGAGACCTAGCACCACGAAAGGGACAGTAAGTGTTAAAAAAAAGACCATTCTGAGAAAATGGTACAGTTGCAAACTTCAGACAATTCTCTTTCAAATGGTTATAAGAACCATTCTTGTAACTGTTTCCGGTTTAGAGTTATGAGCATTTAAAGTTGGTAGGGTGACTGTCGGCCATTTTGATAAATCACAATATGAAGTTTAGCGTAGTCTAAAAAAATACTTTGACCTACTAATTTTAAAGCACTTTTTGGAGTATTTAGAAACCATAACGAAGATTGTCCTTTATTCATATGAAAAGTGGGATGTCAGAGAGCACGAAAATACCCATAGCTGAACATTGACAAAAAATGATATTTTTGACTTTGCAAGCCTGTTGTGAGAAACTAGCCCTGCGGCTTAATGTTCCTTTCGTGGTGCGGGGTCACATAATATTATATTGTGGCCTACAGTTTGCAAAATAAACCAGAGAGAGAGAGAGAGAGAGAGAGAGAGAGAGAGAGAGGGGGGGGGTAGATGTGGGGGGTGTCTTTGAATTCTACAATACCTTTAACCCTTTCACCGCCTAAGTCGCATTTTAGCACCACAATGATTTAACACACATGTCACTAAAAGGCTTCAAATTGGGGTCTATTATCCAAAGACTATTGTCCTAGTTAGGGGAAGTAAGGATAGACCTTATTTTATATATGTCACAGAAGAATCCCCAATACTGCAGATGGATTTTGTTCTCTCCCAGCCATATTTAATGGACATTGTTGGCTGAAATATGACTGGCGGTGAAAGGGTTAAAAAAAGACTGATAGATGAAAGAAAAGATAGCTTCGATTGTGCTATCCATTCGGCTTGAGTCATACAGCGTAAATAGGAGTTCGTTCCCAACTGTTTTCAGTCAAAAAATAAAAGAACTCTCAGTCGTTTACTTTGTTTCATAAAGGTTATCTTAAAAGAGTTCTGAACCTTAGTTGATACCACGTACCTCATACCACATTCACATTCTATTATTCACACATCTTGGCCACCATGTCTGAGTTTATGTCCTAATTGTTTCTTGTCTTGTTTCATATGTCAATATTTGTTAATGGAGATGTTAATTAGCGGTTTAAAAAAAAAAAGGATTCATATGTG
The DNA here is from genome assembly GCA_017654935.2 of Phymorhynchus buccinoides. Lineage (NCBI taxonomy): Eukaryota > Metazoa > Mollusca > Gastropoda > Neogastropoda > Raphitomidae > Phymorhynchus > Phymorhynchus buccinoides. The sequence continues at coordinate 3,600,702 of CM065710.1, forward strand.
CAATTCCAGCAACTGTGTTGTGCATGTATATGTGTTGTGTGTGTGTGTGTGTGTGTGTGTGTGTGTGTGTGTGTGTGTGTGTGTGTGTGTGTGTGTGTGTGTGTGTGTGTGTGTGTGTGTGTGTGTGTGTGTGTATGAAGGTGTATCTGTGCATGATGGTATAATGTGCCTGTCTATAATATTATGGTGATGAGTACTGTTAAAAAAAAAAAAAAAAAAAAAATTTTTGTTGTTGTTTTTGTTTGGAGCCTATGTAATACTATGTTGATGTGTACTGTTATGGTGTCTTTTGGGCTATTGTTTGGAATGTTTGATGCCGCAGGTGTGAATGGTACGTGTATGCATTTTCTTGTGCCCCCAGGGTTTTTTGAAATAAAGTTGATTTGATTTTGATTTGATTTGTTTGCTCCGCGCCCCCCCCCCCCCCCCCCCGCCCCCCCCTCCTCTCTCTCTCTCTCTCTCTCTCTCTCTCTCTCTCTCTATCTCTCTCTCTCTCTCTCTCTCTCTCTCACTCATCTCTCTCGTCACACACACACACACACACACACACACACACACACACACACACACACACACACACACACACACACACACACACACACACACACACACACACACGCGCGCGCGCGCGCGCACGCACACACACACACACACGCAAACACCCTCACATATGCACACATACGCACGCACATGCACACACACGCACAACACACACACACACGCACGCACACACACACGCACGCACACACACACACACACACACACACACACATACACACACACACACACACACACACACACACACACACACACACACACACACACACACACACACACACACACACACACACACACACACACACACACACACACACACACACACACACACACACACACACATAATGTACCTTCTCTTAAAACAAAGTAATGTGTTTGTGAATCCTAAAATGATTTACTATTTAATGTATATTCTTACCTGGTATATAAGCCATTTTGTGTGAGCAATATGGTTTGAGTGTTTGCTGGTGCAATGCGATCCCAGTATATGAATTGTTAACTTTGTGGCTGCAATATGGTTGACGTATTAGTTCTTGTGACTGTTTTTAAGCCCTTAAATAATATGTTGTGTTCTATTTTTTGTAATTCTGTGTTTGCACCCGAATGCAATTTCTCTGTATAGAGATAATACAGTTTTCTTGACTTGACTTGACTTGACTTGACTTGACTTGACTTGACTTGACACACACACACACACACACACACACACACACACACACACACACACACACACACACACACACACACACACACACACACACACACACACACACACACACACACAGTAAGTATAAGTGTTTCACTAAGATTTCACTGACATTAGTTAAGCATAATACAAGGACCCTCTCGCCCCGTCCCTCCCCCATTCATTGTGGTGATTGATATGTATAGACCCACTTGCCCTCACACATTCGTACCCATCCCTTCCCCATATGTACGTTCAAAATGCCTTCACATACACTTACACATAAACATACATTGTTTTTGGTCTAAGATCACTGTAAGGTGGATTGACGTTAAATTAAAGAAGACACACACACACGCACGCACACGCACACACACACACACGCACACGCACACGCACGCACACACACACACACACACACACACACACACACACACACACACACACTCAGGATGGAAAAAAAAGTTTTGTTTAGCTTATTCCTTTATCGTCATTAAAGATCATTTTGACTTGACCTGACTTGACTTGACTTGACTTGACACCCTCACGCCCCCTTCCCTTATAACAGTCGAAATATATGAATGTACCTAACTACAAGAGACCGTCATAGAGAGATACATTTTTTGATGATGCGAAGGATGGACAGACAGACAGACAGACACATAGACAAAAAAGACAATACAATACAGACAGAGAGGGGAAGACAAATCGGTCAACCTATTCTTTGACAGGCCTCACCTTGTGGATTTATCATCATAACGCCCCCTGTCGGGCTGTCATCGGGGGTTAGCTCCCCTGACCCAACATGGCAGTTCGTGGGAGGAAGTCAACGCAGGCCCATATTATATAATTATGCCTTTTTTTGGTCATCGAATATTCTCGTTTCGCTTGCGTTGCTATGAATGTTTGCGTTGGGTTATTGTTGTGTTGTGCTGTGCTGTGCTGTGTTGTATTGTATTGCATTGCATTGTACTGCGTTGTACTATATTGTATTGCATTGCATTGTATTGTATTGCATTGCATTGTATTATATTGTATTATATTGTATTGTATTGTGTTGTATTATATTGTGGGAATCTGATATGCATAATTTGAATATGATTGGATGCTCGAGACAAACATTTGTTTTTCTTTTCTTATTCATGCCTTGATTGATTTTATTCTATTTTCCATTATTTTGTTCTATTCGCACCCCCATGTCATCTAAGCTATGTAAGCCAATGACATTAAAACAGTTCAGTGTTCAGTGTCCTCTCTCACTCTCACGCACTCTCTCTTTCTTGTGGGTGGTAAATGAAAAGCAGAATATGTTTGCTTTAAAAACAACCAAGCACAATGGTCTTGATTTGGGGGATCATATATTATTATCATACTTATGTGACACGTCACCACAAAATGAGTCGTCATGTCCCAGGGATCACTTTTGCGTTATTAACAAATCATTATCGGCATTAAAAGAGCTTTCCAACAAACCAAACAATTTGTTAATCGGATAATTTGTTGCAAGTTATGAAGGTTTGAAGTCGTATTCTCAAGGAATCCAAATGAATGCAACCGGAAAGTTTCAAAATGTGTATAAAAACAACAACCAGTGAGGTGTTTCTAATAAAACACGTTTTTAAGCAGAAGTGATCGTTTTTACACATCAATACTTCTGTGTGAGGTAGAGAAAGACCCATTGTTTAATAAATCCACATCTGGAAATTGATGATTCGACCCCTTTCGGCCACCTAAAATGTGACACAGGGACAGTGAAAGGGACATTAAGTGTCAAAATGAAAATTCTGAGAAAATAACAGTTGGAAACGTCAGGCAATTTTCTTTCTAATGATACACAAATCATTATTGTATCCTTTTTTGTTGCAGAGTTGTGAGCATTTAAACTTGGTAAGGTGACTGTCGGCCATTTTGAGAAATCACAGTCTAAAGTCTATCCTATCCTATGACAATGCATCAACCTACTAACCATAAAGCACTTTTTTGGAATATTTAGAGATCATATTAACGATGATTCTTTATGGATATGAAAGATAAAATGCTAGAGAACACGAAAATACCCATAACTCAAAATTGATAAAAATGAGATTTTCGACTTTGCAAGCCCGTTGTGAGAAACTAGCCCAGCGACTTAATGTCCCTTTCGTGGTGCGGGGTCACAAATATGCCCCTATAGTGGGGCATGTGAGCCAAGGACAAAACGACTCGTTTTGTGGAGACGGGTCACATATTATTATCATGTCAAAACTGGCCGATGCGGAAATGCAAAGCTATTCCATCCATTATGATGAGTTCAGACTGTGCGCGTGATGCGACATTCTACACAACGTTTTCTCACATCCACGCCCATATTTCCATACTATTTGCATACGTACACACATCGAAACTTGTCTATATTTGCATAAATCGCTTATTTACACGTGTTGGGCTTCATAGTTAGGAGATATCACCGCTTGCAGACGAGTCATTGTTGTTGTTGTTGTTGTTGTTGTGTTGATGTTGTTGTTGTTGTTGTTGTTAGATTTGTTGTTGCTGGGTTTGTTTTTGTGGGTGTCAAACAAAATGTGCATTAGGGGAAGACGGGGTAAAAAGCGCATGGGCGGGTAAGAAGCCCACCCCAATTATCTCATGAAATGAAGATTTCAGTCTCATTTTGCCCATGGCCTTAATGTTAGAATTCGTCTCATGGGCAAATTTTGACTGAAATTTTCAAATGAGATAATTACTATGGGCTTCTTACCCGCCCATGCGCTTACTACCCCGTCTTCCCCTACTACTACTACTACTACTACTACTACTACTACTACTACTACTACTACTACTACTACTACTACTACTACTACTACTACTACTACTACTACTACTACTACTACTAATAATAATAATAATAATAATAATAATAATAATAATAATAATAATGGTTTTTTTTATTTAGCACAACACCTCTCAGTTAAACTGGAGCTCTTTGCGTTTTACAAATGATTAAAATAAGATACATAAATAAGCACCACTAAAGTAATACACAAAAGCTACAATAAATACTAACATTAATACAGTAGGCATAAATACATATTATATATAAACGTCAAATATAGCAATATATATTCACACGCAGACAAACAAGGATCAACACTTTAGTACATTAATATGAAGTGAATTAATAATTAAACATCAAAACCTAATATTTTATTATACATTAACGAACACACACTTTCTTTCAACACTCTAACGAACACACATTTTCATTCTTTGTTGTTGTTGTTGTTGTTGTTGTTGTTGCTCAGAGGAACAGCGGCCGGTCTGGCAGGCTGGCACCCAGCAAGGCAACAATCCCGCAGCTGTCTTCTCCAGCCTCTTCCCAGTCTCGAAACAGAGTGATCACACGTATGTTCCGTTATTATCATCATCGTCATCATCATCATCATTATCGTCGTCGTCGTCATCGTCGTGTTGTTGTCGTCATCATCATCATCATCATCATCATCATCGTCGTCGTCATCGTCGTCATCATCATCATCATCATCGTCCTCCTCGTCGTCGTCGTCGTCATCGTCATTGGTGTTGTCGTGTGTGTGTGTGTGTGTGTGTGTGTGTGTGTGTGTGTGTGTGTGTGTGTGTGTGTGTGTGTGTGTGTGTGTGTGTGTGTGTGTGTGTGTGTGTGTGTGTTTCTGTGTGTTTCTGTGTGCGTGCGTGCGTGCGTGCGTGCGTGCGTGCGTACGTGTGTAATCATCGCCATTGTCATCTTCATCATAACAGAAATACTATTCTAAAATTGCGGCTTTTATAATGATGGTATGTATCGTTCCAGGTTTTGGCGACACCTACCACCCTCACAACGCACAAAGCCCCATCACCTCCCTACCCTACAGAGTCCCCAGAGCCCTGCCCAAAACACACACCCCTCCCACCCTCACCAAACACCCCCTCCAAAACCCTCCCTCTCCCGACATCCCCTCCCCCTCTCCCCTCTCCTCCTCCTCCTCTTCAAAACAAAACCAGCTTCTGCAACGAACCCACAAACTTCCAGAGGTGTCTCCAGCAGAGAAAAGCCACCTCAAACTCCTCTTTCGATACATCTCCCAGCAAAGGGCGCAAGAAATCCGAAGGTTATACTCCAGAGTGGGCAACACTAAGCCTTTCAGGGACGTCTATAATTCCCTCGTTCTGCAGCTTCGGGCTAGAGCCAACGCGTCGGGGAGGAACCTTCCCTCTTCTTCGTTACCTCCCGTATGGGATAGGGAAGGGGAAGGAGGAGGGGGAGGAGGAGGAGGGAGTAACGGACCTCCAAGAGGGTCGGGGTCTTCGCAAGTGTCCGTGGTGCCGCCTGACAAGAGAGCTCCTCCTCTTTTTCCTGCGTCTCCTGGGGTCATTGGCGCGGGCGTGCCTTCCGCTTCAACCCGTGGTCAGGAGGCCCACATGTCCGGATCACCTCGAAGCGTGGTGATGGCTTCTCCTCTTCGTCAAGCTCCCGTGGTCGTCCAGCCTGCGCAGGCCATGCATCGGCTTTCGCAAAGACCTCCTCCTGTTTCTGCTGCTGTTGCTGCACCGCCTGCTCATCTAGGTCATCCTTCAGTAAGTTCGGGACATTCTCAAGCAAATTCAGGACATCCTTCAATCCTAGGACATCCTTCAATCCTAGGAAATCCTTCAATACTAGGACATTCTTCAATCCCAGGTCATCCTTCAATAAGTTCTTCTGGAGGCTCTGCTTCAACAGCTGGCGTGGGAGTTGCTTCTTCTTCTTCTTCGAGAACGTCTTCAGGGCTATCATCTCCAGCCGGTCTTTCAAGGATGTCTTCTCCTTCATCATCATCATCCTCCCCCTCTTCTTCTTCCAGAGGAGGTTCGTTCCTTCCTTCTACTTCTCCTGCAGGCGGGGTTCGGGTTGAACCGTGGAGGTTGCACGCCAGGCGTCTGCCCATCGCGATCCAGGTCCGCCTGAGGAAGATTTTCGACAGAACGGGATACACCCGTCCCTTCAGAGTTCTGTTGAGCAAGGCCCTCAACAAATATGTCATGAAAGGAGTCTTCGCGGTGCGGCCAGGTATGTGCAGTTGTGTGCGGACCTGTCTAGTAGAGCAGTGTAACTTCCCTTATAAGACTCCCTCCCACATAAGACCTATTTCTTTGAGACATTGCCCTTCTTTGTAAGTATTAAAATTACAATGGAACCTCCCTTATAATACCCCTCCCTTATAAGACTTCCCATTATGAGACTCCCTCCCCAAAATGACCTACTTCTCTGAGACATTACCCTTCTTTGTAAGTATTAAAATTACAGTGGAACCTCCCTTATAATACCCCTCCCTGATAAGACTTCCCATTATGAGACTCCCTCCCACATAAGACCTACTTCTCTGAGACATTGCCCTTCTTTGTAAGTATTAAAATTACCTCCCTTAAAGACCCTTTCCTTATATTAAGACCTCATTTCGGATGATTTTTGAAGGTCATATAAGGGAGGTTCCACTGTAGTACTAAATAATAATGTTATTTATAATGCGCAATAATCAACTAAAAAACACAACTCTATGCGCTTTACAATGACAAGGTAGAAAAAAAAGACGTAAAGTATTGAAATAAAAACAAATAAACGAAAAGTAACAAAGTCACAAAAAAGAGCATCACTAAAAGGAACGCGCTCTGCAGTTTCCCATATTTACATGTTACATGATTCCAATGGGAAAATACTCACTCGCACAATAAGTATTAATATAAAAACAAAATATATAATTATGTTACACAAGGTAAACACCCGAACGCCCGCTTTGAAGCCGTATAGTATTTCGAATTTCATTCATTCCTTATCTCATACACCCAACCTCGGACTGAATTGTAAAACTCCCTAGCGTGCTACAAGTTGGAAAATTAATCATTAAAACAATTGTGTTCCTTTCAGAACACGGAATATTTCATAAAGTTAACGTTAACTGGTTTTGTTTCTGAGGTTCATATGGACACAGAAAAGTTTTATCAAAGCAAACTATTCTGCATTTCAAATGCACCAACTGTTCAGTCCTTCAGAGTAGGGGTACGGAGCTCAGCTATTCAATGCGATTTATCTTTCATACTATATGTAATATAGTATATACCAGGAATATGTACATATATTTGAAGAAAAGTGTCCCCCAAGGAAGATGTGAATAAAACATCGAAATATTGGGAATGTCTGTTGTGCTTGTTTTTCTTTGTTTAATCTCTAGTTGTGTCTCTCTCTCTATAACAAAATATATATGTTAGCAACAATGTCACAAAAACTGAAAAAGAACGGGCGCGCGCATGTGTGTGTGTGTGTGTGTGTGTGTGTGTGTGTGTGTGTGTGTGTGTGTGTGTGTGTGTGTGTGTGTGTGTGTGTGTGTGTGTGTGTGTGCGTGTGCGTGTGCGTGTGTGTGTGTGTGTGTGTGTGCGTGCGCAAACAGACATTATTTTGGCGAAAGCTACGTGTGTGTGTGTGTGTGTGGGTGTGTGTGTGTGTGTGTGTCTGTGTGTATGTATGTGTGTGTGTGTGTTTTCGTGCGTGCTGCGTTGTACCGTGCGTATTCTAGTGTGAAATGTACAATAATACATACGTGCGTGCGTGTATTGTGTGATGTGTGTGGTGTGTGTTTGTGTGTGACTGTTTGTGTGTGTGTGTGTTTTGTTAACCTGCGCACTTTCTGCAGTGTGTTTGTTCTTTAATTTAAAGTCTATCCGCCTTACAGTCATGGTTAGACTCTGTCTCAAAATATGTATCTTTCATGTTAGTGATAATGGGTATTTTGAATGTGCATCTAGGGAAGGGATAGATACAGGTGTATGAGGGTATGTTAGTCTCATGTAACATATACATCACTGCATAAATGTGGGTGGGGGTGGGGGGGGTGAGGGTGTCGCTTGGTAGTTTGTCACAATGTCATACATAATGATAACATGTGTGTGCGTGTGTGTAAGTGTTTTTGTGTGTGTGTGTGTGTGTCTTATGTGTCATGTGTGTGTGTGATGTAATATTGTGTGTGTGTCGTCTTATTGTGTGTTTGTAAAACGAGTGTGTGTGTGCATTTTGTGTGTGTAGTGCTCTTTGTGTGTGTGTGTCTGTCTGTCTGTGTGTCACCCTCTCTCTCTCTCTCTCTGTAAACCCTTTCATACAGAGATGGTTTTGTATGCGAAAGCTAACTGTATGGGTTAAAAGAATAAGTTTACATTTTCTTCATTATACATTATTTTCTTTTATTCATTTCCATTCTCTTTATACCAAAGCATTATTCTAGGTGAAATGACAATAATACATAATACATTGACATTTTGAGATCAGCGAGGACAATAATTTGAACCAAGACTCTTTTTCTGAAAAAATACAGTTTTGTTAATCTACACTTTCTGCAGCAAAATTGTACTTTAGACCGCCACCCCCCTCCTCCCTCCTCTCATGGTTGCGACTCTGTCTAAAAATATGATTCTTTCATTTTCGTGATAATAAGCATAGGCTGATCCTAGCCCTAGGTCTTTTACCAGAAAATTTCAGAAAGTTGTTTCTCAGTGAACATTTTCCACGCAAAAATGTGGCCCAGCACCACGAAAGGGACATTAAGTCGCTGGGTTAGTTTCTCACAACAGGCTTAGAAAGTCAAAAATTTTTTTTTTGAGTTGTGGTTCTTTTCTTGTTCTTTATCATCTTATGTTTCATGTTTGTCAAAGATGATCTTTAATATTATATCTAAATGGTCTTATAAGTGTTTTAAAACGAGTAGGTCAATGCATTTTCTTCAGCTAGGCTAGACTGTAGACTGTGTTCTCAAAATGGCTGACGTTCACCCTACTAACTTTTAAATGCTCATAATTCTGGGACGGAAAATGATACAAAGATGGTTCTTGTATGATTGGAAAGATAATTGTATGAAGTTTTCATATGTTTATTTTCTCAGAATGGTGAGTTTGACACTTAATGTCCCCTTCGTGGTGCGGGCACACATATGTTTTGAGGGGGTGTCTAAACTGCAAGTAATCCCAACCCCTGGGTATTGGTGACTTATCTCTCAGTGATGAATCCTAAGATCCTTCCCCTTCTATTGCAGTATTTGGTATTTGGTATATTCCAATCACAGAGACTTATCTCTGTGAAATTCGGGTTGCTCACCCCCGGACACATGAGTCGCGAGACCAGGACGTGATCGAATTTTTTTTTAGCGGACGTGGGGCTGGCCTTTTAAAGGGGTCGTTATACTGAGTACGATTCTAGCAGGTTGCGATCCGAGGTGGTGTGGGACAACTTGAGAAATCTAACTTCCAATACCAGGCAGCGGGATCCTACTAGTTTCTTCCTGCTAGCACTTACCGGCTTTCAACTGCCGTGGGAGTTTTGTACGCGTGTAGTGCTCAAGGGTCTGAGACTAGCTTTAAGTCCCCCAATCTGTAGTCCCTCGAGTTTCTGATTTCGACTTTCCTGTCACGAACTAGAAAGAAAGGGCGAGGCCTGATGGGTTCGAACCCGTTATCACTCACGCTGCAGGCAGTCCCGCATTGGATTTGATGGCAGGCGAACGTTTAATTAACCACTCTGCCACCCGTTCTTCTTCACTAAAAGAGTGGGGATGTAGTCCTGCGCAAGGCACATCCCCACTGCACTATGAACAGATTCGTCTTCTTCTTCTCTGTAGTCCCCCGTACAGGAATCTGATGAAATCCTCCTGTTATGTTCACTAGATGCGTCATGCTGCCGTTATGCGCCTAACTAAGAAATAGTTAGGCCCAGCATGTCCGACTTCGGCTGAAGAAAATCTGATGGTTTGTACTAGAATTTATAGAAAAAAGGCCAGGAGGAATGGACCTACTAGTTATGTTAGAAAGATCTGCAGATGACAGTAAGCAAAGGGAAAAAAGGCAGAGTCACTAGATCTGTGACAGATTAGAGGAATCTGATGAAAGCACACTAGAACTTCCAGAAGGTAGGGGGAACTATTTGTACTGAAATCCTACCCCCCCCCCCCCCCCCCCCGGTAACCCCACGGAGGTGATGAAAACAGATGTTCTGGCCTGTAGTCCCCCTCAGGAATGATGAAAATCCTCTCTCACTTTGCTATCTGGCGGTCACAGTCGAATCTGATTAAGGGCCGGCTACACGTCACACTGTAGTCCCCCGTACGACTGATGCGATCCTACGATGTTCACGATCATGTGTCCCCCTCGAAGAACACTTGTGATTCGTTCACTTCGAGACCCCCGACGAATCTGATCGAGTCCTACGAGTTTTAGCGGACGTGTGGCTGGCCTTTTAAAGGAATCTGATGAAATATCTGTATTTTACTAAATATACGATTCTATGTGATTTGTGTATTGGCGTATAAATAGATGATTGTCGGATCCGTGAGGCAGGCTTAGGGGTGACGGGGTAAAAAGCGCATGGGCATGAATCTGATGGAATTCCTCTCATGAAATGTTCACTATTTCAGTGTATTTCCCCCGTGACACGAATCGTTAATGAAATAGCATTCGTTTCATGGGCAAATTATGACTGACATTTTCTTTATTTCATGAGATAATTGGGGTGGGCTAAATACCCGCCCATGCGCTTTTCGGGGAAAAAAACCCTAGGGGGGGGAGTACTTCGTAAAAATTAGAGTTCTTTGCCTCCATTACTCGGTCAAATACCATAGCGACAATGCAACAATGGCGTCGAGGCTTGTACCGCAGGATGCGAGTCAGCGACTTGCAAATTTTTTTTTTTTTTTAAAAGGGGTGACCAGTTGCTACAAAGTGATAGAACTTGCAAACTGTGACGTAACAATATAAATTACATCAATTTTATAAGTGACGCACTGCGTCCTACATGCTGTGTGTCTCCTCAAACACACGAAGCGAGGGCTGGGGATTTACCTGATGGTAGAGTAACTTCCCCTGTTTGACCGATTGAATTAAGCGAGATCACTCACACACACCATGAAATAACTCCCCTTTGTTATTTCCGAACAATTCCTATTGCGTATAGTGAACGATAATAGTTGAATTATTTTTTTGAGAGGGAAGTGTTTCACGTGAATCACGACTCACAGACATCGTCACAATCGTACCATATTTGGATTGAATGGTATATACAGATAGGGCGGACTGGTACGATACTCTCCTGACCCATATTGTGTTTTTTTTTTATCTCGTGCATACTGCTTGTCAATCTTTATCCATCAAAGCCCTGTTTGACAGTTGACGCACGCACTCCCAAAACGATCGCTGTCAGTGTGTCAACGACACTAGAGTAGCCTATGTCATTTATGGGGGTGCACCCTCATCTGTTAATGTCACCTCAACATGACATGAAGGGATTCTAAGTTGGTGCTGGGTTTGTGCATTGCTTTTTACTTACTTACTTATTTGTTTTATTTGATTATTATTTTTGTAAGTGAATTAGTGAGACTAGTAGAATATTAGTAAACATGAATAAAAGTTCAATTACCCCCACCCACCCCTCATCATCACCAAAGAGACATAATATGACAGCCCAACCTACACCCCCCCCCCCTCTCTCTCTCTCTCTCTCTCTCTCTCTCTCTCTCTCTCTCTCACTCTCTCTCTCTCTCTCACTCACACTCTCTCTCTCTCTCTCTCTCTCTCTCTCTCTCTCTCTCTCTCTCTCTCTCTCTCTCTCTCTCTCTCTCTCTCTCTCTCTCTCTCTCTCTCTCTCTCTCTCTCTCTCTCTCTCTCTCCCTCTCTCTATGAGTCCCTTTCCATTCTGCCCTTCGTTCTCATGTGCAATCAATTTAAAAGTCAATAATTTAGCCTTCAAATCAATCTTCATACTCGCCTTCCCATAATTATCTTTTTCATTTCAATTGGTTACAGAAGGAAGCCCTTCTCCTGCCAAACAAACCGACCCCTCTTCCAGAAGACAACCACATCCACAACTACGGCTACAACAACAACAGCAACAGCTACAGCAACAACAACAGCAGCAACAGCAGCGACAGCAGCAACAACAACAGCAGCAACAACAACAGCAGCAGCAGCGACAGCAACAGCTACAACACCAACAACAGCAACAGCTACAGCAACAACAACAGCAGCAGCAGCAGCAGCAACAGCAACAGCTGCAACAACAACAACAGCAGCTGCAACAGCTGCGACAGCAACAACAAAAGCTACAACAGCTACAACGACAACAACAGCAGCTACAGCAGCAGCATCAACAACAACAACAACAACAACATCTACAACAGCAACGACAACGACAACAACAACAACAAGCTTTGACAGGCTTGGTCATGGCATCCACCTTACAAAGCCATTCTTCCAGTGACGACGAAACCCAGGCGGACAAGCTGACTCCCTTGGTGGCTGCCTCTTTCTTAGCATCTGGAGCCTTGTCAAACGCAGGCCACCCTTCTGCCTCAGCTTCGCCTTCTCGACTTACTCATCAACCATCACCTTCATTATCATCGTTATCGTCGTCGTTATCAGTAGGGGAAAGCGGTAACGCCAGTACCCTCCCTGCTAGCGCCGCTCTTCAGTTTCCTCCCACGGATCAGGTTAGGGGCAAGGCTGACAATAATCCTTTACCCGCGGGGGTGGTGGCCAGGATCGTGCGGATCCCTTACAACCAGGATTTGAACCTTCAGACCGGACAGCTGCTGTCTGCTGCCGGCTTGGGGAGTCGGGTTCCCACGCCTCAACCCTCTGTGAACGGAAGAGAAGCAGCCGCGGTGTCTACGGCCGCTCCACAAACGACGATGACCACCCACGCTCCTGATCAAACTGTTCCCTCCTCGACTCCCGCGACAACAGGAGATTCCGCTACTTCCCCGCAACCTCTAGCGCTCACCACACCCAGCGACGTGGTGACAGTGGCGGAGTCTAACGGCGAACCCAATCACGCGGGGGAACGATCTCCCATCCTGTCGCGCATGCCCAGCCACGTGGCCAACAACGCCACCTTGCGTCAGATGTTTCTCAACATGGCGGCCATGGCGAGAGAGAAGGCGTTAGCCGCGAGGAGGGTGAACCAGTCCCGGAGTTCTGAACAAATCGTAGAACCACCCACCCCCCCATTCCGCTCCCCGGTCCTGCTGGTGATTTCGCCCCAAATGTTGGCCTCCGCGAAGGATGGTAACGTCACGGCCTTGACCTCGCTGCTGGCTGGGCGTCGCGCTGATTTGTTAAAGGCTGTGCGGGACAAACTAACAGGCCTGAAAAGCGTCACCGTCCCAACTTCTCCTTCCACCACCCCCATCGCCACCAGTACCACTGCTGCGTCTACCACCACCCCCACCACCACCACCACCACCACCACCCACCCCCACCACCACCACCTCCACCACCACAACTCCCAAGAGAATCGCGCTGGAGCCGGCCCTGACCTTCTCCATGTCTGTGCCAGACAGCTCCATCCGTAACGTCCGTTCGCAGGACATGCGCGCGCTTCTTCAGCCCATGATTTCTGCTACTGTGGGCAAGGCCGAAGCGGCCCTGTCTAAAATCGAGCAGTTCAAGGCTGCGCTATATGACACCTTGATCTCCGACCCTGCTAG
>CM065710.1:3629432-3639432 GCA_017654935.2 Phymorhynchus buccinoides
GCTTTCAATGGAAATGCGTTCACCTTTCTTTCAAACAAAGTTTATTGACATAATATACTACACACAAATATATTGTACACAAATTATTTCATGAGCACAACAAGCTATAATAAGCTTACAAGCGCACTCACAAACGTTTCAGTTACGAACATATGGCTGCATCATGAATGTAGCTATGAGAAAATCGATTGCATCGGAATAAGAAACAAATAAATAAGCAAAGATAGCAATACATCATGCACCCATTTATAACTTAGAAAAACAACAACAATTATTATAGAAGTTAAAAAAAAGTAAAGTACAAAAAAAAAAGCAAAAAAAAAAAAAAAAAGTACATCAGTACATCTGGGGTTCATGATTGAAGGCACGCAATGGATAGTTGTCCACACATGTCTACATATTCACAAACTAGCTCTATTTCCCAATGGCAACACAAGGCCAGATCTAATTTACACAACTCATCTGTGTTGTCCATGGGGAAGTTGAATATTTTGTGATGATGTTGTAGGCACAGACCTCAATGGGATACAACTCAACGTATTGCCATCCAGCAATAGTGATATTTTGTCTACATGTTATACACAGATCTTAAAATATGAATTGCAACTCACTGTGACTTTGCCATGGGGAAATAGTGATATTTTGTGAATATGATGTTAATGTGTACAATACCTTAATATGACTTACAACTCACTGTGTTGCCATGGGGAAATAGTTGATATTTTGTGAATAATGTTGAACGTGCAACACAGTGTTACGCTTAACTTATGAATCACAACTCACTGTGTTGCCATGGGGAAATAGTGATATTTTGTGAATGATGTTGACGCGTACACAGACCTTAATATGAATCACAACTCACTGTGTTGCCATGGGGAATAGTGATATTTTGTGAATTATGTTGACGTGTACACAGACCTTAATATGAATCACAACTCACTGTGCTGCCATGGGGAATAGTGATATTTTGTGAATTATTGTTGACGTGTACACAGACCTTAATATGAATTACAACTCACTGTGTTGCCATGGGGAAATAGTGATATTTTGTGAATAATGTTGACGTGTACACAGACCTTAATATGAATCACAACTCACTGTGTTGCCATGGGGAAATAGTGATATTTTGTGAATGATGTTGACGTGTACACAGACCTTAATATGACTTACAACTCACTGTGTTGCCATGGGGAATAGTGATATTTTGTGAATGATGTTGACGTGTACACAGACCTTAATATGAATCACAACTCACTGTGTTGCCATGGGGAAATAGTGATATTTTGTGAATGATGTTGACGTGTACACAGACCTTAATATGAATCACAACTCACTGTGTTGCCATGGGGAAATAGTGATATTTTGTGAATTATGTTGACGTGTACACAGACCTTAATATGAATCACAACTCACTGTGTTGCCATGGGGAAACCTATATTTGTGAATATGGAACGTGTATACAGACTTAATAACTTACAACTCACTGTGTTGGCCATGGGGAAATAGTGATATTTTGTGAATGATGTTAACGTGTACACAGACCTTAATATGAATCACAACTCACTGTGTTGCCATGGGGAAATAGTGATATTTTGTGAATGATGTTGACGTGTACACAGACCTTAATATGAATCACAACTCACTGTGTTGCCATGGGAAATAGTGATATTTTGTGAATGATGTTGACGTGTACACAGACCTTAATATGAATCACAACTCACTGTGTGCCATGGGGAATAGTGATATTTTGTGGGGGAGGGGGGGGAGGTGGGGAGTGGGGGGGGAGTGGGGAGAGGGGGGGGGGGGGGCAGGGGATGCTTAAAGTTCAACATTTGCACAGTAACGCTTGGCATAGATGAAAAACAAAAGGGGGAGGGAGGGGGGGGGGGGGGAGAAAGAATGAAGGGGCGGAGGGTGATGAGAAGAAAGGGTGGTGGGGGGGTGGGGGAGGGCAAGCAGGGAAGGGAGAGGGGGGCGGGGCGGAAAAGGGAGGGGAGAGAAGGTGTTGTAAGGACAGGTAGGTGACAATGACTAATGATCCGCGGCCCAGAATGGAACCCACCATCCTTCTTACAGTAGTAAGAAGTAAGCTGACCCCTTTGACCCGTTTGACCCGTTTAACGCAACGTGCGTCTTACCGGTGATCAGACAGGAATAAATTACACACACACACCCGTCAAAATACTTAACCACGGTTAAATTGTTTTTATATTAGTAAAAAATAAAGAACACATACACACACACATACACACACACACACACACACACACACACACACACACACACACACACACACACACCACACACACACACACACACGCACACACACAGACACACACACACACACACACACACACACACACGCACACACGCGCACACCACACACACACACACACATCACACACACACACACACACACACACACACACACACACACACACACGACGCACACGCACGCACATACACACACACACGCACACACACACATACACACACGCACACACACGCACAGCACACACACACACACGTACGCACACACACACACACACACACACACACACACACAGCACACACACACGCACACACACCCACATACACACACACACACACACACCACACACACACACACACACACACACACACACACACAACACACACACACACACACGCATCACGCACACGCACGCACACACACACACACACCACACACACACACACACACACACACACACACACACACACACAGCACACACACACACACGCACGCACGCACACACACGCACACACGCACACAACACACACACACCACACACACACACACACACACACACACACACACACACACACACACACACACACACGCTTTCTCCAGCCGAAGACGGACATGCTGGGCTTAGCTATGTTTTATTTAGGCGCATGGCGGCAGCATGACGCATCTACGCTCAAAATTCGCGGGGAAGCTGTCTGAGCGAGCGATGAAGAAGCACGAAGGAGCTGCAGCACATACCAGCTCACAGTTGGAGGTGAGTCATAGACTTCCACAAAAGACTTAGCTGTACCGTGATATTCCATTTTGTACAGTGGCACAATGGTAACGCGTTCGCCTCGTGTCAAGTAAACCCGAGTTCGAACCTGGGTACAGGGGATTTTTCCTCTCACTCTGCACTAGGCCTTACGGACTGAACGTGGAGTCTTTCTTTTGAGACGATAAACCGAGGTCCCGTGTGCCCATGCACTTAGCACACGTTAATCCCAGTGGCAACGAAAAAGTTGTCATTTGGTCAACATTTAACACCCCCACCCCCTTTCCTTCCTCATCAGTCACACAAAAATCGCATGCAATTTGGGTTTTTTAAATTGGGTGGCGCGCCTCTGGCTGCGACGCGCTCTCCAGGTGGGAGCAACCCGAATTTCACAGAGACGCCTCTGTGACTATACAGTACCTAATACCTAATTAGTGTAGAGAAAAAACCCATTTATTTTATATCTCTCGCTTTGCGAATGGCCCCTACCTTTAGGCTAAGGTCAACCAATCATAGAAAAAAAACGTTGGAGTTAAAGACCTAGCACAGGAAAAAGTGTCAAAATCACGGGTTTCACGTGCTTTCCCTCTTATAGCTGGTAAGAAATCTTAAAGACACACTGAGCCAGCACGATTAAGTCCCTTGGGGTTTTTTTCTGGGTCGGTGTGGCCCACATACAGACTTTCCTCACATACGATCGAGGCTGCTCTTTAAAGCGATGTCTCGTTTTCGTGAATGAGGAAATTTGTATGGGAGCCACACTTGGTCAAAGTAAGATTTCTTAACAGCTATAAGAGGGAAAACGCGTGAAAACCGTGATTTTGACACGTGACGTACTGGGTCACGTGTCACATTCCCTGTTATACTAGGAAGATTTCTTAAGATTTCTTACTAGCTATAAGAGGGAAAACACGTGAAAACCGTGATTTTGAAACAAGACGTAGTGGGTCTTTAAGGAATCTTCCAAGCATAAGAGGGAATGTGACACGTGACGTGGTGGGTCTTTAAAAACCCAACAGCATCGTCTTGAAATAATGCATATTATTACTACATGAACAAAACATCTGTGTAGGATTGGAAGTGACTGTTACTTCGACTGTAAGCTTACTCTTAGCGCAGTCGCTTTGCTTTCCCTTGCTCTATCCTTGGTTGCGAAAAAATAACGATATGGAAATAAAGAAACATCTTTGCTGGGCGGGACCCAAAGACGCACTGATTAGCTTCACCTGTCTTACCAACACGAGAGCAGCGTTCCATTGGAAACTGCTACTAGTACAGACCTGACGATGCTTCGGGTCATTCTTGGAGGCCGTGTCTCTCTGCCGATGCCTCGCATGCCCTACAAACACAAGAGCAGCGTTCCATTTGAAACCACTAGTAACACACCTTCGGGTCCTTCTGGGTGGCGCCTTTTCTCTGCTTATGACTCACCTGCCCTACAAACACTAGAGCAGAGCTCCTTGTGAATGATACTAGTACAGACCTGACATAACTGGATGGTCGAGTCTCTCTGATGATGCCTCGCCTGCCCTACAAACAGGAGAGCAGTGTTCCATGTGAAACTACTACTAGTACAGACCTGACATAACTTGGAGTCATTCTGGATGGTCGTGTTTCTCTGTTTTCGGATCACCTGTCCTACATACACAAGAGCAATGTTCCATTTGAAACTACTAGTACACACCTTCGGGTCTTTCTTGTTGGCGCCTTTTCTCTGCGTATGACTCACCTGCCCTACAAACACAAGAGCAGCGTCCTGTTTAAAACTACTAGTTTCGAGTCATTCTTGGAGGCCCTGTCTCTCTGCTGTCCTACGAACACCATAGCAATGTTCCATTTGAAACTACTACTAGTACACACCTGACAAAGCTTCGGATCGTTCTGGGCTGTGTCTTTTCTTTGCTGAAGGATCACCTGCCCAACAAACAAGAGAGCAGCGTTCCCTTTGAAACTACTACTAGTACAGACCTGACATAACTTTGAGTCATTCTGGATGGTCATGTGTCTCTGCTGATGGATCACCTGCCCTACAAACACTAGAGCAGCGTTCCATTTCAAACTACTACTAGTACAGACCTGACATAACTTTGAGTCATTCTGGATGGTCATGTGTCTCTGCTGATGGATCACCTGCCCTACAAACACGAGAGCAGCGTTACATTTCAAACTACTAGTACAGACCTGACGAAGCTTCGAGTCCTTCTGGGTGGGCCAGTGTCTCTATTGATGGATCACCTGCCCTACAAACACGAGAGCAGCGTTACATTTCAAACTACTAGTACAGACCTGACGAAGCTTCGAGTCCTTCTGGGTGGGCCAGTGTCTCTATTGATGGATCACCTGCCCTACAAACACGAGAGCAGCGTTCCATTTCAAACTACTACTAGTACAGACCTGACGAAGCTTCGAGTCCTTCTGGGTGGGCCAGTGTCTCTATTGATGGATCAACCTGCCCTACAAACACGAGAGCAGCGTTCCTTTTGAAACTACTATCACAGACCTGACGAAGCTTCGAGTCCTTCTGGGTTGTCCAGTGTCTCTGCTGATGGTTCACCTGTCCTATCAACACGAGAGTAGCATTCCCTTTGAAACTACTACTAGCACAGACCTGACAAAGCTTCGAGTCCTTCTGGGTTGTCCAGTGTCTCTGCTGATGGTTCACCTGTCCTATCAACACGAGAGTAGCATTCCCTTTGAAACTACTACTATCACAGACCTGACAAAGCTTCGAGTTCTTCTGGGTTGTCCAGTGTCTCTGCTGATGCCTGTGATGTAAGTGATTTGGGAGGAACGTCCCACTGTTTCTTCCAGATCCTCAGAGAAAGTCCTTCGGCTGGTGCCAGGAACTCTGTAATCAGCACAGAGAGGGAATACGAATGTTTTATTGAGGGTAAAAAGGATAAGCTACAATAGCTTCTTTGCACCTTGCCTTCTCACTCACACATTCATACCATGCATCAAGCAAAGTAACATTGATATAAAAACAATCAAGTCAAGAAAAATGAAACAAAAATGACAAAAATTGGCATATGAAATATTTGAAAACGAATCAACATGGGAATTAAAGCAAACACCTATATTAAATGCGCTAAGGATCCGAGGAGGGGACCCTAAAAACTCGAGTGCCAGCGGAAATGTCGGACTTTCGCTCGCGATGCGGGTCGAGATACGCGCTTCGTCTATTTATTCCGCTAGGTCGTATTTAAAATTTTGCTTTTGAAAGCTGATTTTGAAGGCAAAATCTTGCTCGCGTGTCAATTGGCATTATTTTGAAGCTGCGTCATCTGGTCCGACTTGACTGCTTTCCCTTCTTCCTCTTATAATGACATTTTTACATCGACTTTCGACGAAGCCTTAATAGCTCGATAGGTTAGGACGCTGCGTCGCATATCCGTAGGGTCGCGTAGATCGCGGGTTCGAGTCTGCACCTCGCCACATTTTTTTTATATTTTTTTTTGGGGGGGGGGGGGGGTTCATCATTTTATTTTTAAAGGAGAGGGGGAGTGGGCGGAAGGGAGAGGGGCACACCAACACATTTTTTTTTTTCTCTTTTCTTAATTTTTTTTTTTTTCTTTTCTTAATTTTTTTTTTTTTTTAAGGGGAACACGGGGATATGCTTCATCGCTCGGACAGGTTCCTATCAATTATGAACGCAGATGCTTCATTATGCCGTGCGGAGCACGGGTTTATCTAGTAGATAATAATGAGCAATGATGAACTTGAATTGGTGTTTTGATGTAATTACGGACAAAAAGGAAACAATTATGAGACAACTGAACCATTTTTTCAGAATAATATAGCACTTTTAAAAGAGAAAATATAAGATGGGAATATGAGAGGAATACGAATACGAATGTTTTTTGGAAGGTAAAAGGGATAAGCTATGATAGCTTCTAATAATAGCTTCTACAATAGCTTCTTCTTCTATCGCACAACTTCCTGTAAAGTAAGTGCGCAGATGCGTCATGCTGCCGTTATGCGCTTAACTAAGAAATAGTTGGGTCCAGCATGTCCGTCTTGAAGAGAGAGAGAGAGAGAGAGGAGAGAGAGAGAGAGAGAGAGAGAGAGAGAGAGAGGGAGAGAGAGAGAGAGAGAGAGAGAGAGAGAGAGAGAGAGGAGAGAGAGAGAAGGAGAGAGAGAGAGAAGAGAAGAGAGAGAGAGAGAGAGTGAGAGAGAGAGAGAGAGAGAGAGAGAGAGAGAGAGAGAGAGAGAGAGAGAGAGAGAGAGAGAGAGAGAGAGAGGAGAGAGAGAGAGAGAGAGAAGAGAGAGAGAGAGAGAGACTTCAGCCACGTTTTGGTTGATCGTGGAACACGTAACGAGAACAAGCCTTAACTGTGTGACTACGTTGCGAACAAAGCGATCTAAATAATGTCCTAATGGAGTTTAATTTTCTCTAGCCCAGGGCGAACATGCTGGACCCAACTATTTCTTAGCTAAGCGCATAACGGCAGCACGACGCATCGGCGCTCCTAATTCACAGGGAAGAAGAAGGAGAAGAAGAAGAAGAAGAAGAAGAAGAAGAAGAAGAAGAAGAAGAAGAAGAAGAAGAAGAAGAAGAAGAAGAAGAAGAAGAAGAAGAAGAAGAAGAAGAAGAAGAAGAAGAAGAAGAAGAAGAAGAAGAAGAAGAAGAAGAAGAAGAAGAAGAAGAAAATGATTTCCAATCAACTCACGGAGACTGCGGATTCATCGAAACAGTGTTGGAGGAGGCTCCACCATGGACGGAGACACTGTCGATGACGTCACTGTACTCTGACGTCGTCGCGTCGTAGTTGCCCGGATGATGATGGTGATGATGATGATGACGTCGCTGCTGACTGAAGGACGACTCCGCCTCGTGCGAGGCCGATGAGCGGAACAAGCTGATTGGTGGAGTGGCGCCAAAGCCATGGGCACGTGACCTGTAGCCAATCGGAAAGAAGAAGAACCAGTCAGTATGATTTGATATTATATACGTGTTCTTTTTCTTTCTCCAAGACCTGTGTGTGGGGGGGTGCGGGGGGTGGGGGTGGGGGCGGCTTCTGGGTGTTGTTTTGCTTATTCCTTTTTATATATACACAATTGGTTTTTTTTAAACACTTAAGATCCAATAGATGGCGTAGAGTGGCACACAGGTAACGCGTTCGCCTCGTATGTAATAAACCCGAGTTCGAACCTGGGTATATAAGCTATGGTCTGGTCTGAACGTGGAGTCTTTCGGATGAGACGATAAACCGAGGTCCCGTGTGCCCATGCACTTAGCACACGCTAAACCCAGTGGCAACGAAACAGTTCTTATTTGGTCAAAATCTCCCCTCCCCCCCCCTCTCCCCCCCACCACCGTTTTTTTCCTTTCTCATCAGTCACACAAACATGGCATGCAAAAAAAAAAAAAAAAAAAGGGGGTTGCGCCTCTGGCTTCCACGCGCTCTCCGGGTGGGAGCAGCCCGAATTTCACAGTGACACCTCTATGACTATGTTGTTGTTCTCGTACCCTGGCTTAACGACTCCAGGGATCATCCCAACAGCCGAAGCACTTGAACACTATGGTACATACGCACCAGCTAGGGATGAGAACATTAATAATAATGTTTTACGCCCTCGTTTGGCCTTTCGGCCATGTGGGGCCACAGGATGAGAACATTACCCGTGTGATCGTTTTTGATTACCCCCGCCACTTGGGCAGCCACACTCCGACTTCGGATGACGATGACTGTAAAGTACCAAATAATACCGAATACTAAAAATACCAATGCCTAGTTCTTCGTCTTCCCAAAATATACCTGAAGCTGTAGAGAAGGCACACATAAATGCTAGGAATTATTAAGCGAACCTTTTGTTACATAGATAAATATATATTTTTACATTTACTTAAAGGATTAGTTAGACCTTAGAATACGGAAATGTTTGGTCTCCATATTTGGAAAGACAATCAGTGATGATAGAGAGAGTGCAAAGAAGGGCTACAAAATTAATAAGAGGATTCCAAAATTCGATGGCTTGGAGTCAAAACGGACTATCTTTAGATAGTCCATTAACGTATTATTGAATTTATTACAAAAAAAAAAACTAATAACTTGTATCAAACAAAGACTGCAGAAATATAAAAAAAAGGGGGTTTTGCTTTTTATATTTTCAGCAGTGGGGTTTTTTTTTATACAAGTTATTAGTTTTCGTAATATGTTCAATAATATGTCAATGGACTATCTAGAGATAGTCCGTTTTGACTCTAACCATCGAATTATTCCTACAGGGAAAGACTAGAGCTCCTTCAATTACCTTCTTTAAAGGTTAGAAGAGTCAGGGGTGATTTAATTCAATGCTTCAAAATATTTAACAATAATTATTGATAATATAAACAATGATATAATCAAGGATGGGACGTTTGGAAGCCTAACGGCTATGTT
Organism: Phymorhynchus buccinoides; assembly: GCA_017654935.2. Taxonomy (NCBI): domain Eukaryota; kingdom Metazoa; phylum Mollusca; class Gastropoda; order Neogastropoda; family Raphitomidae; genus Phymorhynchus; species Phymorhynchus buccinoides. The sequence continues at coordinate 3,638,839 of CM065710.1, forward strand.
TAGTCCCTATATCCTAACCTATACCAAAATACCAATGCCTACTTCTTCTTCTTCTGTGACCAGCAGCAAGCGACGTAAGCCATGACGCACGCCACAGCCAGCAAGAACAGGGCCACCCATCCCGCCATCACCATCAGCGTGAAGATCCCGTTGTCCGCCTCCCCCCCTGAAGTGGACCCGTCCGGCAAACAGAACGGGGGGTCGTCATCCCATTGGCCGGAGGGCAGGCACGTGAGCTGCCCGGGCCCTACCAAGCGGTAGTAAGGGTGGGACAGGCAGGTGATCTGGACCGTGGTCCCGGGGGTTCGTGTGTAGTTGCTGAGCTGGAGGGACGCGATGTTCTCCTTGATGATGATCATGGTGGGGGCGGCCAGTTCCGGGCACAGCGTGATGACGTCATCGACTGTGGGATGATGACGATGAGGACAAGAATGAGGATGATATATATGGGGGTTTTTTCTAAAGGGATAATTCAAGTCTATAAAGTTGTACATAAGCTTGATGATGTAAAATATCTGTATTGTTAAAACAAATCGGGACTTTGCTGGTGTTGCACTGCCTTCGGGCATTGCCTCCAGTATCGTTCCCACCATC
>CM065710.1:3649432-3656932 GCA_017654935.2 Phymorhynchus buccinoides
CCCCAACCCCCTCCCCCACTTCTGCCCCAGCGCTGTACCTAATACATGGGTGAAAAGTACGAAAACGATTTTGCCTGAAATTGCAAAGTGGGTTGTGGGGTTTTTCGGGGGGCCAGGGGGGCATAATTGCCCCTCAACACCCGGAACCTATGCAGGTCCTTGGACCCGACCCCCCGGCAGAACCACCCCCCTCCCCCTTACGAATGACTTGGTCCGGTTCCACGGGGTTTCCACGTGGTTTTTTTGTCCCCCCCCCCCATCCCCCAAAAGAGATTATACTTTTTTTAAAAACGACAACCAAAGCTGTCAGCATCTCAAGCTGCCGTTCCCTACAACACCCATTTATTTAAACTTTTCATAGAAGAACACACACACTAAAGCTAGAAGAACATGCATTCAAAACTTAACAATTCCAAACACAGTCGGTTGGCGCGATGACACACTTAATAAACAATACAAACACCACAACATGAAGGTATTTGAATTTATTTTTTTTAATCCGCAGGGTGGTTTTTTTTAACAAGCAGCGGGCGCCTGCGCAATCACATCACACACACACACCACACACCACACTGCACGCACTCACGCACGCACGCACGCACGCACGCACGCACGAACGCACGCACTGCACGGCACGCACGCACGCACGCACGCACCACACACACACACACAACAACCCAGCCACTAAAGCACGGTTTCTGCCTTGTGGTCAATACGGAGTTTTCCAAACTCTGTCGAGTGTTTTACAAGTACTATAGGACCCAGTCAGTTTGTGTGTGTGTGTTTTTGGGGTGGGGTGGGTGGGGGGGTGGGGGTGGGGCTCCACGCCCCAGACCAAGCTGTTATGCACATTGATTTTGACATTGTAAGGCGATCGTCACCTTTCCGTGCTTTGCATGTGTCTCTTTGTGGTGTGTGTGTGTGTGTTTGTGTGTGTGTGTGTGTGTGTGTGCTGTGTGTGTGTGTTGTTTTTTTTTGTGTGTGTGTTTGTGTGTTCGTGTGCGTGCGTGTGCGTGAGAGTGCGTGCGTGACGTGTGTGTGTGTGTGTGTGTGTGCCTGTGTCGTGTGTGCGTCGTGCGTGCTGTAGTGACGTATTGCGCGTGTGCGTGCGCGTGTGCTGTGCGTTTGCGTGTGTGACGTTGTTTGTGTGTTTGTGAGTGTGTGTGTGTTGGTGTGTGTATGTGTGTGTTGTGTTGTGCCGTGTGCGTGTGCGCATGCGTGCGTGTGTGTGTGTGTTTGTGTGTGTGTTCCTGTGTGTGTGTGTATGTGTGTGTGGCGTGTGTGTGTGCAGTAAGTAATTGGAGGTGTGTGTGTGTGTGTGTGTGTGTGTGTGTGTGTGCATTGCGTGCGTAGTGTGTGTGTATGTGTGTGTGTGTGCATGTGCATGCATGCGTATGTGTGTGTAGGTGTGCTCGCATGTGTGCGTCCGCGCGTGCAGTGCGTATTTGTTTGTGTGTGTGTGTATGTAGTGTGCTTGCTTGCGTTTTGTGTGTGTGTGGTCTGTGTGTCTGTGTGTGATGTCCATACATGCGTGAGTGTGTTTGAGGGTGGGTGGGTGTGTTTTGTGTGCGAGCGCGCTAGTGTGTACGCGTATGTGCGCATGGATGGACGTGACTGTTTGTGAGTGGGTGCGCGCGTTTGTGCGTGCCTGCGTGTGCACTTATATGTAGGCTATATAACTGTAGTAACTGAATAAAGCACGTGAAACATGAGTAAGGGGTGGATTGGGAGAGTGTTGTGCGCGCTTGTGTGTGTGTGTGTGGGGGGGGGGGGGAGGTGTTGTAGAGTTAAGCCGGGTTCACATTAGATACTCGTAAGTTCCGTACGGAAAAACCTGATAAGTGGAAGAAAGACGGGTAAACGTTTTTTAATACCAACTTGTATGACGCTTTACTGGACAAAATGTTCTTATTGATGGTAACAACGATGATGATAGAGTTGATAGTGTGTTAATTAATAATCAATGGTTGACATTACGGGCATAATAGTTTTATGTTGCACATACACACACACGTGCGCGCGCGCACACGCACACACACACATGCGCACACGCACATACACACACACACCACGCACGCACGCACACGCACGCACACACACACACACACCACACACACACACACACACACACCACACACACACACACACACACACCAACAACAGAGTATGAATGATCCGTACATCAAACTCTAAGTCATACAGAAACCCAGACACTTGTGTATCAGACTAAAACAGTAAATTATACCGAAGAAAAATGTCCACCTTAGCTCATCACACAGACAAATGTATGAGAGAAGTGAGGGGGGAAAAGGGAAAGAAAAAACAAAAAACAAATGTGCCACCTAAAATTAAAAATAAATAAAAAGAGAGACCAAAAAAGATAATGAAAAGAAAGGCGGGGACAGTGGAGAGGTCAAAAAAAAAAGAAAAAAAAAAGGGTAAGTGTTACGTATATAGGGGAAAATTCGGGACACGTGCGCAAATCGTTCTCCCTTCTTTCGCTTCCCCACTTTATTTATGAATTGATCACGGGTTTCCGCGTGGTATATCCACTTATGTGTGCACACTGGCCCTGGCATCTTACACAGTAGACAAGGCAAGGCAAAGGCAAGTGTTTTATTTCATACCAACTTGGGTCACAGAAATATCAAACAAAGTACACACACACACATCGTTTAAACAATCGAACATCAAAACAGAGTAATGTCTATATTATGAACGACAAGTAGGGGAAGACCGGGGTAAAAAAGCGCATGGGCGGGTCAAGTAGCTCACCCCAATTATCTCATGAAATGAAGCAAAATTTCAGTCTCATTTTGCCCATGAGACGAGCGTTAATGTCTAGCATTCGTCTCATGGGCAAATTTGAACTAAAGAAAATTTCCTTCATTTCATGAGATAATGGGGGTGGGCTTCTTACACGCCCATGCGCTTTTTAACCCGTCTCCCCTCTAATAACTGGGGACGAATATACCTATACCATATTACAAAAAACAAACAAACATCTCATACGCAATCCGTAAATAAGTAAAAGAAAGAAGGGACAAACATATAATTAATACTGATTAAGGGAAATACGGACATGTGCGTTTTATTTTTGTTTTTTCTTTCTTGCGAACTTATTTACGGATTGCGCACATGTTTCCGCGTCTAATGTGCATGTTCAGGCCCAATGACACACAGACGTACACGCACGCGCACGCACACGCACGCCCACACGCACATACACACAAACGGAGCACGCACACTGCACACGCACACGATACACACACATCACACATCGGAACCCACCACACGCATCACACATCACACACACACAGTACTTAATTACATCCAACACACCGACACAATGCACACACGCAACTCCACACACACCACACAGAGCTACACACACCACACACACACACACACACAACACGGTACACACACACACACCCACACGCAACACACACACACACACACAAACATACACCAAGCACACATGGTTTGCACTCTCACACCATTTATCACTACACACCCAGACACAACGTTTATTCTTTGCACACACATCTTGCGCACACGCATTTTCACGCACACGCACGGCGCACCACACGCAACACACGCACACTCACGCACACGCACCCACCACACAACACACACACACACACACACAACATTACAACACACACAACTCCACACCCACACAATTCATTACACACTTCGTCATTCTGCACTCACACACACACACACACACACGCACGAATACACGCACACAGCACACACACACTCACCACACACACACCTGGGATCACACACACACCACACACACACCACACACACAACTATTCTTCAAATGACGACAGGATTAAAAAAAGTTTTGTTTAGCTTATTCCTTATCGTCATAAAGATCTTTTTGACTTGACTTGACTTGACACTTAAAAGTATTAAAGATAATGTTAGTGTAAGTAGAAAGTTACTTGCTTTAATGTATAAATGGAAACTAGATGCCTTTAAAACAAAATACGTTAAAAGCATAGTTTGCATGTGTGGAAACAAAATAACTAATAGTCATTCTATTCTAATGACCTAAAGACATTTAGTCTTGTCTTGTTGCAAAATGGCTCCCGCCCACCTGCGTGCGCATCTCGACCCTTCCAACGAAGTGTCGCCATCTTAGTCAGATTTCTGTGTAAAACAGCATCGATCGGGCATTTTTCAAACAAAGTTACTGACTAAGATGGCGGTCTCCCATAATATGGCACGCTCCTTGTAGCCGGATTATGACAACACGTGGGTACAAGCCATAGTTTTTGTAGTATTTTTGTTTGTGGCTCAAGCCACAAACCTATAACTCACTTTGTCGGTCGGTCGGTCTGTCGGTCCAAAATTGTCGCACATTTTGACAAAATTGTTGCACTTCAAAATCGAAGTTCAGTTTGTAACGTCGCGTATCGGATTTCGCCATGTACGACGGGCTGAACAAACCAACCAGGGTATAAAAAAAATTTATGTTCCTGAATCAGTGTCTTACAAAAGGACGAGAAGCGATCAGAATATGTACATTGCACTTCAAATCGAGGCTACACACATCTGGCCGCTCTTTAAAATGATTGTATTTTAAAAGCGTACAAAATAATAAACATACGTAATACAGACACTACAACAGACACGGACGAGTATGCGGTGCTTCTTTTGATGAGTATAAGTAGGATACATAGTTTTTCAATGTTTTCCAAAAGATATAAAAAGTTTACGAAATGGTGCAGAGATAACATTCTGGTTTACAGATTAAAATTATATGAAAAGCCAGGGGAGGTAACTCATCACACAATATTGCGATTTCGCGCTTGTTAAATCACCAGCCTTAACGTACAAGATTTTCGTTAATTTAGAACGCAGTCCAAAAGGGAAGAAGCCTACTTGTAAATAATATCCATTCTATTACTATTAGGTGGGTTATGATGTTTTTTTGTTTTTTTTTTTGTTTTTGCTTTTCAGGCTTTAGATACACTTTTTTTGAGCAGTTCTTTCTTTCTACATCTTTTTCAAACCTAGCCTAAGAACTCGTTATATAAATAAATTTACTTAATTTGGCTTCTATTTTTTATTATTGGATGACGGAACGGGAGGGGGGGGTACGGATATGGGCCGGGTGGGGTTTGGGTTTGTTGAGGCACTGGGGGTGGGGGGGTAATGTGGGTTTTGTCATTTCCATTTGGGGGGATTTTTGTTTTTGCTGTTACTGGTTTTATTACTATTTTATGTGGTTTATTTATTGCTTCTACAGTGCAGTCCTATCCATTCATATTGCTTTGTGCATACACCTGCATGCACACACTTTGATATTTCACACACACACACATGCACACATTCACCATGCAGAAACGTTTTTACCCTGTCTAATATCACGAGAAGTGGATAGACGTCAAATGAAAGACACGCACGCATGCACATTTTAAACGCACAGCACGCACGCACACGCACACGCCACACGCACAACAAACCACACACTACACACCCACACTCTCACTTAAACACACCACACCACACCACACACACACAGACTCACACACACACACACCCTGGCACACGCACGTAGTATTTCACATTTACATACGCGATGTGCATACAGGTTTGCACGTACACAAACGCACGTCACGCACCACACACACACACGTACACAGCACACACACACACACACACACACAACACAGACTCCACACACGACACACACCACTTCGCACACGTAACGTCACTAGCTCACAGTACGCACACGCACACGCACGCACGCAGCACGCGCAATAGTAACGCACAACACACACACACCTACAACACTGAGCCAAATACAATATTAATACAAAGAGGTACACACACACACACACACACACACACCACACACACACACACACACACACATTAGATCCGCAATCCGAAAGTTCCGTACGAGAGACCCCATACACATAGGCTGTGTACACACATAAGGGGATATTCCAGTGCGGAAACCCGTGCGTAATCCATAACTAAGAGAAACAAAGAAGGGAAAAAGATTTGCACACATGCACGAATTTCCCCTATATATGCAGTAAACTTGTATCCTTCATTCTTCCACTTATTAAGGGTTTTCCCTACGCGAACTTAAGCGTGAACTGTAATGTGAACCCGGCCTTACTGTAGTATTATAAATGAGCGGACGGGATTGCGCAAGAGTTTCCGTGTGTAATGTGCACACTCTTTCACTGTTTTTACTTCCAGATTTGTTTGAATGAATTGAGCATAGGTTTCCGTGCAGAACGTCCGCGTATATCTGCACATAGCCTAAAGGTGTTGTCAAAAACCTAAAAATACAAAGAGCTCGCACTCCGCAGCTGATTGAATCTGGTTTGTTTTGCGCTCACCCTTTCACCTACACTACAGCTGGGGATTCATTGTGTTTGTCACCAAAAAGCCTGAAAATACAAAGAGCTCGCACTCCTTAGCAGACTGAAGCCGGTTTGTTTTGCGCTCCCACACTTTCACCTACACTACAGCTACGGGATCATTGTGAACTCACTCACTGCCTACAACACTAACACTAACACTTCCCACCTTCCACCATTTCACCTTCCAGGTGGGAAGTGAGAAAGTTGGCTTCATTCTTTTGCAAAGGTTTGTAGGCTGCGAAGTTATCACTCTTTGTACAATGTAGGCTTTTTGGGGTGTTCGAAACATTATAATAGAATAGGCCTTTTGTTTTTCAAGCGACATGGGAGAGACCCGAAGACAGTCTCGTATAAGAATAATTTGTGTATGTGTGTGTGTGTGTGTTTGTTTGTTGTGGTTTGTGTTTGTGTGTGTGCTGGTGTGTGTGTGTGTGTGTGTGTGTCATGTGTGTTGTGTGTTGTGTGTGTTGTGCTGTTTTGTGTGTGTGTGTGTTGGGTGTGTGTGTGTCGGTGTGTCGGTTGTGGGGTGTTGTGTGTGTGTGTGGGTCGGTGGTGTGGTGTGTCTGTGTGTGTTTTTTTGTGTAGTCTGTGTGTGGGTGTGTTGTGTGTGTGTGTGTGGGTGGTGTGTGTGTGTGTGTGGTGTGTGGGTGTGTTGTGTGTGTGTGTGTGTCGGTGATGTGTGTGTGTTGTTGTGTATGTGTGTGTCAGGTGTAGTGTGTGGTGTCTGTGTTGTGTGTCTGTGTGTTGTATGTGTGTGTGTCGGTGTGTGTGTGTGTGTGTGTCGTGTTGTGTGTGTGTGTGTATGTGTGTTGTGTGTGTGTGTCTGTGTGTGTCGTTGGTGTGTGTGTGGGTGTGTTGGTGTGTGTGTGTGGGGTGCGTTGTGCGTGTGTGTGTGTGTGGGTTGCATGTGTGTGTATTTGTGTGTGTGTGTGTGTTGAATGTGTGTGTGTGTGTTGTGTGTGTGTGGGTGTGTGGTGTGTGTGTGTGTGTAGTGTGTGTGTTGTGTGTGCGTGTGTTGTTTGTGGGGTGTGTGTTTGTGTGTGTGATTGTGTTGTGTGTGTGTGTCGTTGTGGTTGTGTGTGGTGTGGTGTCCAATGTGTGA
>CM065710.1:3664432-3681712 GCA_017654935.2 Phymorhynchus buccinoides
TCTATGGGGAAAGAGTGAAAAATGTTCACGTATATTGCGACCAGAGCAAACGGGACTGGTACACAATGGAGCAAACTCACTGATCTATTGCTTGCTGAGATCAATAATTTTGCTTACAGAAAATCAAGTCGTATCCCTGGAATATGAAATAGGAAAAAAAGTAGAGATAGGCCTGCAGCTGTTTTCATGTCTGTAGTCTGCTGATAAGCGAATCAAACTGACAGAGAGAAAGAGAGTAGAGAGCCGAGGAGAGAGAGAGAAGATGAGAGAGAGAGAGAGGGAGAGAGAAGGGACGATCGAGAGACTCAGAGAGCGAGAGGAGAGAGAGAGAGAGATCGAGACACAGAGATATATTCTCTAATTGAGAGAGAGAGAGAGGAGAGAGACTCCTGAGAGAGAGAGAGGAGAGATAGAGAGAGAGGAAGAGAGACAGAGAGAGAGAGAGAGGAGAGAGATGAGAGAGAGAGAGAGAGAGATTCAAACAATTTTAATGACTAGGCCTTCTGCCCGTATCATAGGGAGGCTGGGGGAGGGGGTTATAAAGACACATAAAATTTGCATCTTGTGGAAAACTAGAAAATAACAACAAATTCTTGTGGATTTAAACATTTAAGCAAAAATAAAGAGAAAAACAACAACAAATAATCCAATATGATATTGAGTCGATGAAACAGATGGTTAAACAATTAGCCAGAACAAGTCGATTGCAAATATACCAAACTATTGAACTACCAAACAACCAATCATCCATTATTAATTAATAAATAATCAACTAAGCAGTCCCACATCAATCAGCCACCGATAATTAATAAATGCACCAAACTAATTCAACAAACCACCATTAATCAACAAATTTACCAGATAAACCATCAACAGAGTGGTCAATAATTATTTCAACCAAACGGTCAAAAGCAAACATCTGATTAGAGATACAAGGTGATAATATGCATAGACACTCAAATGTGTAAAGGTAGGTAATGCGAAAGAGCATTAATGACTCGACACAAACTATGGCGATAACTCAACTTGAATCAACATACACAGCACTGTACCATATAGGGTTAGCATTGGTGCAAAATTTGTCATTCAAAAATATGTTAAAGGTGAAGAGAGAGAGAGATGAGAAGAGAGAGAGAGAGAGAGACGAGAGAGCGAGAGAGAGAGAGAGAGACGGAGATCTGAGAGAGAGAGAGGAGAGAGAGAGATGAAGAGAGAGAGAGGAGAAAGAGAGAGAGAGAAGGAGAGTGAGAGAGAGAGAGAGGACAGAGAGAGAGAGAGACAGAGAGACGAGAGAGAGAGAGAGAGAGAGCGATGAGAGAGAGACGAGAGAGAGAGGACAGAGAGAGGAGAGAGAGAGACAGAGACAGAGACAGAGAGAGGAGAGAGAGAGAGAGAGAGAGATTTTTAGATAGAGAGAGAGATAGAGAGAGAACGAGACATAGAGAGAGAGAGAGATAGAGAGAGAGAGGACAGAGAGATAGAGAGAGAGAGAGATATATAGGAGAGAGAGAGAGAGAGAGACATAGAGGAGGAGAGAGGGGGGGTGGGGGGGGGGGGGGAAAACAGAGCGAGAGACATAGAGAGAGAGACAGAGAAAGAGCGAAAGCGAGAGAGAGAGGCAGCCGAGAGAGAGAGAGAGAGAGACAGAGCGGAGAGAGAGAGAGAGAGAGATATGAGAGAGAAGACCGACCGAGAGAGAGAGAGAGAGAAGAGAGAGCAGAGAGAGAGAGAGAGAGAGAAGAGAGAGATGAGAGAGGGACAGAGAGAGAGAGAGGGACACAGAGAGAAAGAGAGAGAGAGAGAGTTACAAAACAATGGCGGCGCACAAAAGGACGCGTCACTTTTTACCAGAACGAACCGTACATAATATTAGAACGTCACTCTGATACAGGAAGTGACGTAAGACCAGAAACAAGCAATAATAAGAACAAGAGTAAAGCTAATTGTGACATAGAGATACAAAAAGAAGACAAAAAGAATGGCGAACAAGAAATATGAGCCTAACGAAAACCAAGCCTTCGAACTGGAAACCAGTGAATTCAGTACGGAAACGGACCCTCCACTCACTAACGACCTTGCCAATCAACACGATGATACTAATATCCACTCAGAAAATAGACACAGAGCTGACTCCGAACTAGGAAACGAAAACGCAGAAACGCGGAAAAGCAGTTACCTAAACATAGAAGGTAGCGATTTCGAAGACTTTGTAAATCTTGACGAAACCCGAACTGCGGATGGTGGCGACGACAGACACGACACAGAGCACGATATGTCGTGTTTTCCCGTTGAACACAGAGCAGAAATGAGCGGAGAAAATAGCACAGGGCAGATAACGGACAGAGCACAGACGGGCAGATATATATGGCTTGATGAGCATAGAGTAGAGGATTTCGTGTAAGTTGACCATTTATATTTCTTGTATAAGTATCTAATGGTGTGCATATTGGTGTGAGGGGTTGTTGGGGGTTAGGGTATGTGTTAAGTCAAGTCAAGTCAATTATCTGTTTGTTTCCCCCCCCCCCCCCATATTGCCACTTGGTGTGCCCTTGTGTGTGTGTTGTGTGTGTGTGTGTGCGTGTGTGTGTGTGTTGTAGTGGTGCGTGCCGTCGTGTGTCGTAGTGTGCGTGCGTGTGGTGTGCGTGTGCCGTGCGTGTTGTGCTGTGCGTGCGGATTGCGCGCGCGCGCGCGCGCGCGCGCCGCGTTGTGTGTGTGTGTGAGGCGGCGTGTGTGTGCGTATGTATGTGTGTGCGCGACGGGCGTGGCGTCGGCTTTTTTGTCTATATGTTTGTCTGCGTGTGTGTATGTTTGTGCGTATGTGTATGTAAGTAAGTTTGAATGTAAATATCTGTAGATATGCAGTTTAAGCATATGTTTTCAGTTGCGTCTACGAATCACTATCATCTGCATCATGATCATCATTATCGTTATCGTTGTCGACTCTTCCTCGCTCCTCTTCTTATTCATCCTCTTTCTCATTCTTCTTCTTCTCCTTCTCCTCTTCTCCTTTCTTTCTCTTGCTTGGTGTTGCTGCTTCAGTTGTTGTTGTTGTTGTTGTTGTTGTTGTTGTTGTTGTTGTGTGTTGTTGTTTGTTGCTGCTGCTGTTGTTGTTGTGTTGTTGTTGTTGTTGTTTGTTGTTGTTGCTGCTGCTGTTGTTGTTGTTGTTGTTGTTGTTGTTCTTCTTATTCTTATCCTTCTTCTTCTTCTGTTCTTCTTATTATTACTCTTATTTCTTCTTTCTTCGTGCTCTTCTTCTTCTTCTTCTTTTTTCATCTTGGTGGTGTTGTTGTTGTTGTTGGGTTGGGGTTGTTGTTGTTGTTGTGGTGTTTGGTTTGTTCTTAGTTCGTCTTCTTAAGTCTTCTTCTCTTTCTTCTTATCCTTATTCTTTCTTCTTGTTCTTCTTTTCTTCTTCTTTTTCTTTTCTTTTCTTCATCATTGTTTTTTTCTCTCTCTCCATATCTTCCCATCTTCCTTCTCTTTCTCCTCTTTCTCGTCCTCTCACCCCACATTCGCCTTCTCTCTTTTCATGATGCAACTCTTCTCTCTCTTATCATGTCTTCCAGAGAAGAAGAGAAAACCTACGCTCTGATTGAGAAACAGTTCAGAGCAGTTGCGGGCCCTGACCAGGTCTTGAACCGAGAAACCTTCTGCAAAGCTCTCCACGTCAAGAAGGTCAGTGCGTGTTGTTTTCAGCCCGTCTGTCCGTTTGTTTGTTTGTCTGCTTGTACTGTTTGTTTTGTCTGTTTGTCTGTTTGTTTGTCTGTTTGTTTGTTTACCGGTTTGCTTCGTTTCAGGCATGACATTGACATTTTCTCAGCCTTTTGAGGCCGCTCCGGTGATTATTATTAGTATTATTATTATTGTTATTGTATTGTTTGTTATTATTATTATTATTATATAGTTATTGTTATTGTTATTATTATTATTATTATTATTATTATTTATTATTATTATTATTATTTTTAATCAGTCTAAATCGACTGACTGAGAACATTAATGGGGCGTTGGCCCGGTTCGGGCAGGTTTTGTATTTTATGTTATTATATTTGTGGGTGAACATTGAAGATTGAACATTTGAACATTGGCTTATTGCCATGAACCTAAACAAAGGCTTATAAGGCACAGGTCAATACTACAAACAACGCAACATACTATTCATGCATTTTGTTAAAACAAATACTAACATATTTTACCACACATGGCTGTAGTTAATCTAACATCATCATATCTGATGGAGACTGAACATTTGATTCTAAACTTTGTTTGTCAACATTTTCCATCAATTTGTAACAATCTTCTTTATACATAACGCAGGTATTCAAAACGTGTAACTCATCTTCTATTTCATGACATTTTGGGCAAAGTATGTTTTCTCTTACAATATTCTCGTGTCTACTAATTCGGAAGTGTGTGTGGTGTGTGTGGTGTGTGTGTGTAGCGTCTGTCAAGGTGGTGGAGACACCCAACGTCAACCTGTCACATTCCCTAGTCCTATGCTGGGAAGATTTCTTAAGATTCTTTACAGCTATAAGAAGGAAAACACGTGCAAACCATGATTTTTGTCACATGACGTGGTGGGTCTTTAAGAGTATCTGATGAAATAAAACGAACTATATAATAATTATACTCCTCAAAAAGTCAAGCAACAAAACTTATCACTGCACATCCACATCCACTCCACTGACATGTGCCCAGTGACGTGGCACGTTGTCGTCCACAAAAACAAAGCCATCACCATGCTATTTCATCAGTGGGATCACCCGAGGTCAGATGATGTCATTCAAGTAGTGTATAACATTCACAGTGCACCTCCGGAAGACCCCTACAGGTGGGTACGTCATCCAGTCCAAATGCCACCCAGACCATCAGACTGCCACCTAACGGTCATGCTCAGCAACAGCAAAGGCCAAACGTCTCCCTCCCATGCCGTCTTCTCACTTGCTGACGCCCATTATTAAAATCTAAACGCATTATTTCACATTAAAAGCTAACCCGTGCCTGTTCAAAAGGCTGACTAAACACAAATTTGATTTTGTTGCTTGACTTTTTATGAGGAGTATATATTCCTAAAGCTCTTTTTTGCAGCGCTTAAATTACAAGAGAAGATAAACCTTCAGTTCTTCACTGGCACCCCACACCCAACCCCTACTGTGTGTGTGTATTCCCTTGTCCCAGCTCGTTCTTCGCCTGATACGGATGTTCGAGCTGTTTCCGACAATTGTACACCAGCTGTACCGTGGAACTCAACGAACTGCTTTGCAAGGCCTGGGTACACTCACCAGGGGGAACACAAGTCCACAGAAGCTGCACTTTGCTGTTCAGGATCTACGATGCCGAGACAGTAAGACGATTGTGCTTCTGGGTGCTGGTATGTCTGTCTGTCTATGTGGGTTGTCTATGAGTCTCGATGTTTGGCCTGTTTTTCTGTCTTTCAGTCTAACTGTCTACTCGTCTGTAAGTATGTCGGTATAGTCCGTAGTTGTTTTTATGTTTTTACTACTGTCTCTTTCATGGAGACGTAGAGAGAGAGAGTAGATAATACTAGAAACCACTATCAGAGCTCACAAAAAGATAAGAGAGCATAGTAGAAGAGTAGAGAGCGCTATCTAGAGCACACTCACTGCCCCAATCTAGTAGAGATGATATAGAGTACGCGAAGCGATAGATCAGCGATGATGGCGAGATAGTAGATGGTTATATATGTCTCTCGCGATCTCGCATTGTCTATCGTCTGTCGCTAGAGTATATATCTCTCTCAAGCTCTCTCTCTCTATCTCTCTATCTCCTCTCTCTCTCTCACTCTCTCTTGGTATTGTCTGACTGTTAGAGTATGTGTAGTATTGTGAATCCTTTGCATATCAATGCTTGTTATTGAAATATCATGATTATTATTATTATTATATATTTAATCATTATTATTATTATTATCATAATGTATAATAATAATAATAATTATTATTATTATTATAATAATTATAATAATAATAATAATTTATATTATTATTATTATTATTGGTGTTAAAATTTCGTCGTTCCTTTGCTGTTGTGTGTAATGATGCTGCTGTGATATTGCTGTTCGTTTGTCTATTCTATTTATATATTTTGCTTGTTTATTATTTCATTTGTTTGAGGACATGATAAAAAGAAGTGCTTGTTATGCTTATTCAGTTCAATCCTCATTACGATTTACAAGTTCAAGTTCAAGTTAACTATATATATATCTCTGTCTCTATGTCTCCTCATCTCTCTCTCTCTATCTCTCTCTATATCTCATATCTCTCTCCCTCACTCTCCATCTCTCTCATCGCTAGATATACTCTCTCTCTTTCTCTATCTCTCTCTCTCTCTCTCTCTATCTCTCTCTCCCTCGAGTCTTGTTGTTCTTTTTTTCATTTTGTTTCACGTTTCTAGCAATGTAATTGTTTTCTTTTATCCAAGGACAGAATTGCAAGAATAGGCATCGCCTAAAAATCTTTAACCTTGTTAAATAAAGTTTGTTAGTGTTCAGTGTTCTCTCTCTCTCTGTCTCTCTCTCATCTCTCTCTCTCTATCTCTCATCTCTCTCATCTCTCTCTCTCATCTCTATCTAATATCTCTATCTCTATCTATACTTATCTCTCTATCTATCCTAATATATCTCTAGATCTTGTTATTTTTTCATTTGTTTAAGTTTCTAGAAATGGTAATTCGTTTTTCTTTTTCCTAGGAAGATTGCAGAAATAGGCATCGGCCACTAAAATCTTTATCCTTGTCAAATAAAGTTTGTTTGTGTTCAGTGTTCTCTCTCTCTTTGTCTCTCTAGATCTCGAGTATGAATATATTTCAGATAGATATTTATCTCTATAGCTATCACTAGCTATGAGCTCACGCTCGCGTCTATACAGATAGAGATCTACTCTCTCTCTCTCTCTCTCTCGAGTATTGTTGTTCTTTTTTTCATTTGTTTCCTAGTTTCTAGCAACGTAACTGTTTATTATTTCTGTCCACGGACAGATTGACAAGAATAGGCATCGCATAAAATCTTTATCGCTGTCAAATAAATTTTGTTTGTGTTCAGTGATTCTCTCTCTCTTTGTCTACTCTCTCTCTATATATATCTCTATATAAATATATCTCGTACATCTATATCTCTCTCTATATCTCTATAAATATCTCTCTCTCTCTATCTCTCTCCTATCTCTTTTCTCTCTCTCTCTCTCGAGTCTTGTTGTTCTTTTTTTCATTTTGTTTCACGTTTCTAGCAATGTAATTGTTTTTCTTTTATCCAAGGACAGATTGCATGAATAGGCATCGCCTAAAATCGTTATCCTTGTCAAATAAAGTTTTGTTTGGGTCAGTGTTCTCTCTCTCTTTGTTCTTCTCTCTCTTTCCTCTCTCTCTCTCTCTCCTCTTCTCTCTCTCTCTCTCTCTCTTCTCTCTCTCTCTCTCTGTCTCTCTCTCTCTCTCTCTCTCTCTCTCTCTCTCTCTCTCTCTCTCTCCTCTCTCTCGCTCTCTCTCTCTATCTCTCTCTACTCTCTCTCTCTCTCGGTCCGTGGACACTTTAAATGGATAAACAACTGCACATAAACCATTCTTATCTATTCATGGACCTGTCATTGGGATGTTTCGGTGAATTTCAACAGATATATTTAGTTTTTCTGACTGTCTTTGTCCTGCTATCTCTCTGTCTATCTATGTGTTTGTTAGCAATAAGGCCTAATTATTGTCATGTATTGATTTATAAAAATAATTAATAATAATAGTTATTCTTTAAAAAAATAAATATTCTGGCGCTATCATTTTGAAATGAACTTTGCACCGTCTTGGATTCATAGCAGTTGAAAGTCAGTAAGAGCAGTTATAAATCCCGCTGCCTGGTATGGCCAAAAATTGATTGCTAGATTTTCCAAGTGTGCCCACACACCCTCCTCAACCCTGTGCCCCCCAATATAAAAAAAATATTAAAAAATTGAGGCTTAGGTGCTGCTCTTGCGACGACGCGCTCTCAGGGGCAGGGGAGAGCAACCCGAATATCACTTAGATAAGTCTCTGTGAGTATAATATACCAAATACCAAATAGTGAAATCACGCATCTACTTATCTATCATTATACTGGAACAATAGCCCTCATCTGGAACAGTCATTATGAATAACAATCAATCTATAAATAATTTGCATTGGTTGATTTGATAATCGAATAAATGATTTAATTCAACTAAAGTAGTGCGAAGCACAAGGTGGTGATGATTAAGAACTCACTTACAAAAAGATGGGTTTTTTTTAAGAAGTGTGTGACGTGAGATATCATGTCCGTGTGAACCTGAATACTGAAAACTAGACACGGGCGATCGCTGTGTGCGTGAGTGATGGTGCATATGAACAACACCGGTGTGTGACTTGTGAGCTAAGACGACCCACGTGCATAGAATTTATGTCTTTGATACATAGCTGCGAATGTGAGGTAAACTTTCATAAACTAATTAACCATATGAATGAAAATATTTATAGTAATCTTGCAATTCCAGAGCTGGATATGACTGTAGCAATTTTGATCATTTCATGACTGTAAACTACATCTTTTAAAATTTCCAATTTGTGCAACTTGTATCCCAGATAGTTTGCATAACAATGATAATAATGGACATTCTAAAATAATGTGTTGAACTGATATTTGACGGGTGGCACCACTAAGGCACGGGCACTAATTCTACCACCATCTTTAGTAAGATCCGTGGTCCTCGCACGGATGCCTTCACCTCCCCACCCTGACACCCACCACCTGTACGAATTCTTGTAGATAAGCGCGTTTAGATAAAGATCCTTGCCATACATAAATAAGATCTTTAGATTTTGAAGGAAGCCCCCACTTACCATCCCCACCCCCACCCTATATATACTTACTTTTCCTGCAAAACATTGAATTTATTTCTCTGTCTAGCTTTTTTTTCTAGTTTTATTGAACAATCTGAAGATTTTCTATTAGCACCTTCTTTCGCTAATTTATCAGCTAGTTCATTCCCAACGCACTCACCGCAGTGCAAAAGCATAAGAATCCAGCACAAACCGGAATGCACACGTTAATTCCGTTAGACATAATAGCATGTATTAGATATTTTACAGTCAAAAACTTAATCTCTTCTGGGTTGTTTGCATTCCAAGTTCTCTGTAAACTATAAAGAACACCGATTTCGAGTCAACGCAAAGCTACAAATACTATAAATTGCAATCATCCATATAAAGCTATCACAGGATACGAGTCGTGCCAGTTAGAATTGCATAAATTAGTTACCAGCAGTAAATACAGAAAAGCCTTTTCCTAGACAAAAAGATTTTCTCATTTTTAAGTCAGGGATCACAAATCCAGCTCCTGTGTATGATTCCACAACTGAACCATCTGTATAAATTTTAAGATGATATGGGTATGTGTTTTCTAGATGTTCTTTTGCTTCAACTGATATTATATTAACATTATCATCTTTTTTCAAAGCTGTATAATCTGTATCAAATTTAGCAGAAAAATGCTCCCACTGAGGTACAATAGGCATTGTTGGTATACTTGAAATTGATGTAATATCGATATCGCACTTCTTCAATAATTCATCTGTATAATTTCTAATACCGGTTGAATGGCTAAGAAATATTTTGAGCCCGTCTCATTAGGTGAAAAATCCGAGCGATTTTGAATCAATGAAAAAATGTCACTAGTCACTGAACTTAGACATTTGGTTTATGTATAGTTTGTAGTGCGACTTCGTGCTATTAGTGATTCTGACTTATGAATTTATCGAGAAGAAAGGCTATGTTAGTGCTAGCATACTCGACCCTTTTCACAAGTTATACCAGGCGTTCTAAGACACATACATTTGGTTTTACCGTACAGCGGTAAACCGGAGGCTCTAAACCCGAGATAACACGACAAGCGGAAACTATTGCTCTCCTGTACCTCTCATTTATCCACCAAAGCCGGCGATAGTCTTTTAATTGATCCTTCACCAATATGCGCCCCCTACCTACAGAGATATTAGAAATCAGATGCACAAGTCGACTTGAAACTCTAGACAGCATCCCTCTTAAAGAAAACGAAGGACATGCTTGCTAGTTTCAACATTTGCGTTTCGTTTCACTTTTTAGACCCTCGAGTTTATATTAACATAATATTAATGAACTGACAAATAATGAACCAATTTTTGTTTGTTCTCCAGATTCTAGGCACCATATAGTAGACATAGAGCTTCGCCACAGTGCTGGAGTCGTGGCAATGGAGGAGGTCTAGCCTCCACCTAGTGACCTGTACTGACATAGAAGACCTGGACGCTCTCAACCAGGATACCGTGCATCGCATAATCAACGAGAAACCACGAGCCGGACCAGCGACCACCTGACTGGTGGAAATACACATGCTGGCGGCTAAGAAATCACTTCGGATACACTCAGCTAGCTGGCTACAAAAGCAAACCTGATGTCGACAGCAACAAACGTTGTTGCCCAACCAATTCAACGAGCCATAGAGCCCTACTCGTTGAGACAACGCAGAATCAAGCAGAGAACTAATAACAAGCAGCATACGAGCCAGCCGAATAGACAAAGAATATTTTGTTGTTGTTCGCCTGCTTTACTCTGGCTCAAATTATCAAGTATAAATGATGTATTTTGTGTATTGTACACGCGTCTGCCATTTCACCAACATATTTTCCCCATTAACATAACTTTGTTCATCATACCACACGAGTCGAATCCAAATCCGCGGTATCAATGAAATAAAACCTTATCCACAATATGCCTGCGTTTTTACGGACAATTGATTACACTTAAAAGAAGGTCTGATAGATATGTACCACCGAGGGTCAAGAACTGGACACTGCTTAAGCAGGTGTAAATGTAAGTCGGCAAAGATTCGCCAGTTAACCATATAACTCACTCTTACGGCATAAACGCTCGTCAATTACTATAGTGGTGTAACAACCTATTCACCGTCAACAGTCACCATTTTAGAACACCACAGTGATTTAACACCTACGTCACTAAAAGGCATCAAAATTGACCGGTCTATTTATTCCCCCCCAAAGATCCTATTGTCTTAGTTTTGGGAAGTAAGGATAGACCTTATTTTATATTTCACAGAAGAATCCCCAATACTGCAGATGGATTTTTTGTCCATCTACCCAGGTAAATTTGAATGGAAATGATTTGCTGAAGAACCACTCCAATGGCTGGCGGTGAAAGGGTTAATTCGAAAAAGAGTTAAGGTATAGCTGTTACAATAGGGAAGTGGGCTGTGCTGGATCTGTCATCCAAATCGCTACTGCTCCCCCAGAAATCATTTCATATAAAAAATGCAAAATCATGTCGGTGATTGTTTGAATGCTGTTTCTTTTTTTTTATGTCAACAAATCTGGTACAAAGTTAAAAGTATTATTCGTTAGAAACGTTAGTTGCATAACAATAATGAACATTACTACTATATCAGTCACAAAATGTTACGTCTGCTCATCTGACAAGCGAAAGTAATTACTTGTATGAATAGAGAGAGTGAGAACGAGGGGGCATAGGGGGTGGGTGGGGGACAATGGGTGAGTGGGGGGGAAATAATTGTAAAAATAAACCCCTATTAAGCAGGCAATATGTATTATGTGTAGGCTTTGATTTGAAAGGTATTATGTGTGTATATGAAAAGGAATGACGTTGAATGCATAAGTAAATACTACGGCCTATTTGTTCATTTCCCGATTGTGCTCTATGGTGTAATTGGATTGTTAAGCTGTTCATACTTATTGATGATGCTTACATTCATTTGTGTTAGTATGTGCAAATCATTGAAGCAAAGAGAACCTTCATTGCAAGGGACATAAAAAAAAAAAAAAAATAAAACGCTCCTTTCATTAAATATTTCACACACACATAAACACAACACCACACACACACACCACACACACACAACACACACAACACAACACACGGCGCGCGAAGCGCCGCTCGCGCGCGCGCCGTCAATGCGACGTACTTCAGGGAAAGCACGCTTATAAGCGCTAGCTTGTTGACTGCTCTCTTTTGCTTTCTGTAATACTGTGTTGTTTGGAAATATTAAAGATTTGTTTAAACCACACAGAGGAGAGAGAGGAGAGAGAGAGAGAGAGAGAGAGAGAGAGAAAGAGAAGATACGAATACGGAATATGTGAGTTACGGATACGAATTTTTATTCGAAAAGGCCAAAAAGCACCCATATGATGGGGTTACAATGAACAAACACATTGTACGGGGAAATAACAATATATATTATATGGTATAAAAAAAACATAGAAAGGTAATGACTTATCAAATAACTAATCAATCATTCATTGAACATGAAAAAAAATATATAAGCATACATAAAAATAAAAAAAAATCATCAACACATTTTCTTTCTGTCAACAGCATGGCTCATGGCTTCTGCCCCCAAGGCCACAGGTCTTCTGGCTCAGTCATCTGACCTTGACCCCATTCAGAACAATAGGGCCTAAGGTCTTCAAAGGTCTCTATGGCCTAGTCCGTCGGGCTGTTCGTTCTGAACGCCTGGCATTACAGATATTCTAATTGGTGAGGGTTTTAATGGTAACGTAATGGTAGGTAACGTAGCCAAGGTCTTCTGGTCAACGTGGGCATGTTCGTTCTGAACGTGGCATTACCGCTATTCCAATTGGTGAGCGCTGTAATCGTAATAATGGTAGTGTAACGCTAGCGTAATGACGTAACGTAATCACGTTGCTGGTCCACGAAGGGTTCGTTCTGAACGCCTGGCATTACCGATATTCTAATTGGTGAGGGTTTTAATGGTAACGTAATGGTAGCTGTTAAAACCGAGCGTAAATGTAAACGTAACAGTAACGTCACGTTGCTAGTCAACGTGGGCCTGTTCGTTCTGAACGCCTGGCATTACCGATATTCTAATTGGTGAGGGTTTTAATGGTAACGTAATGGTAGTGTAACGTAGCGTAATGTAACGTAACGTAACGTCACGTTGCTGGTCAACGTGGGCCTGTTCGTTCTGAACGCCTGGCATTACCGATATTCCAATTGGTGAGGGTTTTAATGGTAACGTAATGGTAGTGTAACGTAGCGTAATGTAACGTAACGTAACGTCACGTTGCTGGTCAACGTGGGCCTGTTCGTTCTGAACGCCTGGCATTACCGATATTCCAATTGGTGAGGGTTTTAATGGTAACGTAATGGTAGTGTAACGTAACGTATTGTAACGTAACGTTGCTGGTTAACGTCTGCCTGTACGTTCTGAATGCCGCAATTCTAATTGGTGAGAGTTTTAATGGTAACGTAATGTAGTGTAACGTAACGTAACGTAACGTAACGTAACGTTGCTGGTCAACGTGGGCCTGTACGTTCTGAACGCCTGGCTCTACCGAGATTCCAATTGGTGAGGGTTTTAATTGTAACGTAATGGTAGTGTAACGCAACGTAACGTAATGTAGCATAACGTTGCTGGTTAATAACGTTTGCCTGTACGTTCTGAACGCCTGGCTCTACCGAGATTCTAATTGGTGAGGGTTTTAATGGTAACGTAATGGTAGTGTAAACGTTAGCGTAATGTAAAACGTAAACGTAAGTCACGGTTTTGGTGGTCAACGTGGCCTTCACTAGTTCGTTAGATACTGAACGCCTGGCATTACCGATATTCCAATTGGTGAGGGTTTTAATGGTAACGTAATGGTAGTGTAACGTAGCGTAATGTAACGTAACGTAACGTCACGTTGCTGGTCAACGTGGGCCTGTTCGTTCTGAACGCCTGGCATTACCGATATTCCAATTGGTGAGGGTTTTAATGGTAACGTAATGGTAGTGTAACGCAACGTAACGTAATGTAACGTAACGTTGCTGGTTAACGTCTGCCTGTACGTTCTGAATGCCGCAATTCTAATTGGTGAGAGTTTTAATGGTAACGTAACGTAACGTAACGTAACGTAAAGTAACGTAACGTAACGTAACGTAACGGTTAACGTAACGTAAAAAAAAAACCGGAACGTAAAGTAACGTAACGTAACGTAACGTAACGTTGCTGGTCAACGCTCTGCTGTTCGTTCTGAACGCCTGGCTCTACCGAGATTCTAATTGGTGAGGGTTTTAATTGTAACGTATGGTAGTGTAACGCAACGTAATGTAATGTAACATAACGTTGCTGGTTAATTAACGTTTGCCTGTACGTTCTGAAATGCCTGGCTCTTCAGAGAGTCCATCTGGTGGGAGTGTAGTAGTAACGTAACGTTGCTTAACTCAATGTAATTGACGTAACGCAATGGAATGGACATGGTAAACAACAATTCGTTGTCAACGTGGACCTGTGTATGTTCTGGAATGCATGGCTGTATGGCGGGATTTTTTTTTTTTTTTTTTCATTGGGTGATAGTTTAAATGGTAACATCACGTACTGTTAACATAAGCGTTAAACGCAATGACATGTTAATATTTTGCTTGTCAAAGTGGGCTTGTATGTTCTGGCTGGTTTAAAGACTCCAGGGATCATCTCAACTGCCGAAGCGCTTGAACACTACGGCACAGATGCACCAGCTAGGGATGATAACATTCGTACATTGGTTGGTCATTTTTTGATTACCCTGCCCACGTGAGGAAGCAACCACACTCGACTCGTGGATTGGGGAGTACGCGATGATGTTATGCTAGGAGGCTTGCCATGGCAAAGACCCCCCCCCCCCCTTCCCGGCCGCACAAACCGTGGGCAGATTATCACACATTTTGATAGTAGCCTGGTTGTTTCCAGCTTTCGTCAATTGTCTTGGACACAGGCCTTAATTTTATATTGCCATTATATTCAAGTGCTCTCCAAACTTACACGTACTCCTTCTCGCTCACTCCGATCTTCACATGACAAACTGTTGAAAGTTCCTAATTTGAATTTAAAGTCTTTTGGACAACGCGGTTTTTAGTTTTTGTGCCCCCACTGTCTGGAATTCCTTGCCTGTTGACATCCGTCACAATTCAGCACTACTTCCCGCTTTTAAAACCCAAATGAAAACTCACCTGTTCAAAGAGCTTTCTCTCTGTAACTTTCACATTAATTAGATGATGCATGAATGAATTGTGTGTGGTTGAGCCCAATTGTCTTGTGAATCACGTGCATTTTAGCGCCTTGAGTTTAATTCTACAAGAAGGCGCTATATAACATACTTGTATTATTATATTATTATTATTATATTTATGATTATTATTATCATCACCATTATCACTGTTACGTTATTGTTTTTTTATATTCATATATTTGTTTTTTTTGGGTTGTTTTTTTACAGGTACTCATCATCGCCAGAGGGATCAGGCAATGTGCCTCAACTTCACTTCGCCTTCGTGCTGGTCTTGATGCTGATGAAGACCTTGACCTTCCTTGCCAGCACGCCCTGTGTGTCGCGTGCTGCCCCTTCGACAGCACGTGATGTTCCCAAGATGGCGGGCTAACGCCCCATTGTCTTCCTTCTTCGCGCTCGTGCACACTGGGGCACACTTGGGAAACGCTTCGTAAGAGGTGTTTTGGCTTTCGTTTGAACGATGCTCTAACTAAGATTCACTACCCACCACGATTAAGTCCGCCTCGGGGTTTTTGTTTTTTTGTTTTTTACTGGGGCAGCCGTGGGACCTATATACGAAATTTCCCCAAATTGAAACTGAGGCGCTCTTTAAATTGATGTTTCGTTTTCAATTATGGGGGTATTTGTATGGGAGTCAAACCTGGTCAAAACAAGACTTATGTTTCCGTGTTCCTGCCTCCCCCTTCTTTCCTTCCTTCGCTTCCTTCCTTCCTTCCTTCCTTCTTTTCCTTCCTTCTTTCGGTCTTTCCTTCTTTCAGATTTGTTCCTTTCTTCCTTCCTCCTTTTCTTCCTTCCTTTAACTCGTCCGTCTTTTCTGTCTGTCTCTCTCTCTCCCACAGAGGTGTATCTCACCACTCCACCAGCTGGTCGTTGCCGAGATTCTCTCACGCTCAGGCCGACATGGGCTGGATCCATGACTCTCTTTCTTTCCTTCCTTTTCTTCCTTCCTTTACTCGTACTCGTCCGTTTTTTTGGCTTTTTTCCCTCTCTCACAGAGGCATCTCTCCACCCAATTCCCCCCAGATGCTGTTCCGATATTCTCTTCAACAGTCATGTGGTTCTCTTTCTCCCTCTCCTTTCTTTCTCTTCCTTTAACTTCGTCATTCTTGCTGGCTTTTTCTATCCCACAGGGTGTATCTCACAACTCCACCCATTTCGTTTGCCGGAGATGTCTCTTTACTCTTAACCTGATGTTTTGGATGGACCCCCCCCCCCCCTCTCTCTCTCTCTCTCTCTCTTCTCTCTCATCTCTCTCTCGTCCTCTACGTCTCTCTCTCACTCTCTCTCTCTCGCTCTTTCCTTCCCTTCCTGACTCCTTTCCTTCCTTCCTTTAGCTCCATTCAGTTCTTTCGGTCTTTTTCTATCCACAGAGGTGTTCTAACCAAACTCCACCCAGCTGTCGTTGACGGAGATTATCTTACTCTGAAGGCTGATGTGGGATGTGGACCCCCCCCCCCCCCCCTCTCTCTCTCTCTCTCTCTACTCTTCTTCATCCTTCATATCTCTCTCTCGTCGTCTCCCTTTCTCTCCCTTCCTTCTTCCTTCCTTTAGCTCCTCAGTTATTTTGTCTTTTTCTACCCACAGAGGGGTATCTTCCCAACTCCACCCAGCTGTCGTTGCCGGAGATTCTCTTCACGCTTCAAGGCCGACATTGGTTTGGATCCCTGGTTTCGCCGCCTCTGTCCTGTGGGTCCATTCTGGCGTCATCCTTGCTAGTCATGGTCATCTGCTCCATGGATTTTGTCGAAGGTCTGGAACTTTTTGAGGTATTGAACTACATTGTACTCTTTCACACCTTTTAAGTTTGCTTGTTCTCCTCTGTCACTGTCTGTTTTTGTTTGTCTGTCTGTTTTCTTCTCTCTCTCTCTCTCTCTCTCTCTCTCTATCTTCGTTCTCTCTCTCCTCTCGCTCTTCCTCGTCTCTCTCTTCTCTCTCTCTCTCTCTCTCTCTCTACCTCCCTGTGCTGTCCTGTCTTTGTCTCTCTCCTGTCCTTTCAGTTCTCTCTCCTCCCTCTCTCTCTTTTCGTGCATTATAATCTCATCTTTTTTCCTGTTGTCTGTCTCCTGTCTCTTCTCTGTCTGCTGTCTCTCTCTCTTTCTTTCTCTCCTTTCTCTCGCTCCTCGCTCTCCTCTCTCTCTCACTACTCCTCTCTCTCAAATCTCTTCCTCTCTCTCTCGCTCACTCTCTCCGTCTCTCTCTTCCTCTCGTCTCTCTCTCT
>CM065710.1:3682212-3694712 GCA_017654935.2 Phymorhynchus buccinoides
GGAATTGCAAATTAACTATAGTTCATGAGTTATTAAGTTTATTCCCCCCCCCCCTCCACATTCACATACATAAATTCAATATCATGGCTACACTAATCATACACCGCACTCATATGCAATACATCCACACGCGCACACACACATACACACACCTCGCACTCACGCCTACACTATTTTTAAAAAAAAAAAACCGCTTTTGTAATATTCTAATATCAACATTGTGCGAACAGACTTTTAAATAAATCAATCAATCATCAACCAATCAAATTATTATAGATTTATTGTTGATCATATGACGTCCAGGTGTTCCGATAAAGTAATGCGTGATTTCCTATTTTTGTATTTGTAGTTATACTCACGAGACTTAGCTAAGGGATATTCGGATTGCTCCCCCTGAGATCGGCGTCGTCCCAAGAGCAGCACCTACAACATTTTTTAATAGTTTTTTTTGGGGGCACAGGGTAAAGAGGGGGTGTGGGCACCTTGGAAAACCTAGGATACTCATTGTCCATACCAGCAGCGTGATTTATAACTGCTCTTACTGACTTTCAACTGCTATTACTCCAAGACGGTGCAAAGTTACTTTCAAATTTAGCGCCAAATAAACAATTTAAAGAATAACTATTATTTTTTTTTTTTTTTAAATAAATCAATTACATGACTAATTAGCCTTTTGCTAACAAACACATAGAGAGACAGAGAGATAGCAGGACAAGACAGACAGAAAAACGAAATCTTTGAATGTCACCATGACAGGTCTGAATAGAAAGAATGGTTTATATCATAGTGTTTTTCTCCATGGAGTGTCCACGGACCAGAGAGAGAGAAGGAGAGAGAGATGAGAGAGAGAGAGGAGACGAGAGCGAGAGAGAGGAGAGTAGATAGAGAGAGAGGAGAGAGAGAGAGAAGCAGAGAGAAGGAGAGAGAGAGAGAGAGAGATAGAGAGAGAGAGAGAGAGAGATGGAGAGATAGAGTAGAGAGAGACAAATAGATAGAGAACACGAACACAACAAACTTTATTTGACAAGGATAAAGATTTTAGACGATGCCTATTCTTGCAATCTGTTCCTTGTATAAAAGAAAACAATTACATTGCTATAACGTGAAACAAAATGAAAAAAAGAACAACAATACCTCGAGAGCGAGATGAGAGAGAGAGAGGAGAGAGAGAGAGATATATGCGAGTAGCTCTCTTTTCATCTCGCGTAGATATGCTCGAGCGAGATAGAGAGCGATAGAGAGAGAAAGAGAGAGAGAGACCAGCGAGAGAGAAACACTGACACAAACACACTTTATTTGACAAGGATAAGATTTATGCGATGCTATTCTTGGCAATCTGTCCTATGAAAAATAAAAACAATTACATTGCTATAACCTGAAACAAATGAAAAAAGACAGACTCGAGAGAGAGAGATAGAGAGTAGAGGGGAGAGCGAGAGAGAGAGAGAGAGAGAGAGAGAGAGAGAGAGAGAGAGAGAGTCGAGAGAGATAGAGAGAAGAGAGAGAGAGAGAGAGAACCAAGAGAGAGAGAACACTGAACACAAACAAACTTATTTGTGCAGGATAAAGATTTTAATGGCTATGCCTAGTCTTGCATCTTCCTTCGGCTATACAAGAAAAACAATTACATTGCTATAACGTGAAACAACTGAAAAAAGATACACAAGACTCGAGAGAGAGAGAGAGAGAGCGAGAGAGAGAGAGAGAGAGAGAGAGAAAGAGAGAGAGAGAGATAGACGAGAAGGGAGGGAGAGAGAGAGAAGATAGAGAGAGAGATAGGAGAGAGAGAGAGAGACAGAGAGACAGAGCGAGAGATATATTGAACTTGAACTTGACTTTGAAATGCTTATGAGGATGAACTGAATAATCATAAAACACACTTATTTTTGTCAGGTCCTCAAAAAATGAATATAAACAAGCAAAATGAGAAATGAATAGACAACCAAACAGCAATATCATAACATCATCATTAAACATGACACAAAGAACCGACGAAATAGTAACAACCAATATAATAATAATAATAATAATTATTATTATTATTATAATTATTATAATAATAATATAATAATATAATGAATAATAATAATAATAATAAGAATATCATATAATAATCTAATAATACTGATATTAAACACATTAATTGCAGAAGGATTCACAATACTACAAATTAATATAACGATCCAGATAAACAAGAGAGTGGGAGAGAGAGAGAGAGAGAAGAGAAGAGGAGCTATGTAGAGAGAGAGAGAGAGAGAGAGAGAGAGAGTACCAGATAGAGAGAGAGAGATACAAGATACAGATTAGAGATATACCGAGAGCGAGAGGAGCAGAGATAGAGAGATAAGAGAGAGAGAGAGAGAGAGAGAGGAGAGAGAGAAGAGAAGGGAGGAGAGAGAGAGAGAGAGAGGTAGAGGAGGAGTAGGAGAGAGAGAGAGAGACAGAAAGAGACGGAGAAAAACATAAAACCACAGACGTACTGACAGAAAGACATTTGACAGACAGACAGACGAAAGACACTGACAAAAGAGAGACCATAGACACCACATAGACAGCAGTACAACAGACCACAGAACACAATCGTCTTACTGCGGCATCGGGGGGTAGATCTGAACAAAGTGCAGCTTCTGTGCGGTTGTTCCGCGGGTGAGTGTCCACAAGGCCTTGCAGCCGTTCCGTTGAGTTCCACGGTACCGCTGGTGTCATTGTCGACAGCTCGAACGCCGATCAGCGAAGAACGAACTGGGACAAAGGGAAAACCAACACACAGTAGGGGTGGTTGGGGGGTGCCGCTGAAGCTGAAGGTTATCTTCTCTTGTAATTTAAAAGCCGCAAAAGAGCTTGAATATATCACTCCTCACAAACATTCAAGCACAAATCAATTGGTGCTTGTAACCTTTGAAATGTACGGGCTATCTTTAATGTGAACGATGCTTTGGGAGGGGATTTATGATGGGCGTCAGCAAGTGTGAAGACGCTGGGGAGATGTTTGGCCTTTGCTGTTATGGGAGTGGCAATCTGATAGGTCCTTGGTGGCATTTTGGACTGGGACGTACCCATTTAGGTTCCATCCGGAGGGCACCGTGAACGTTATGCACTACTGAATGGCATCATCATACCTCTGTGATCCCCGATGAAGACATGGTGCTGACTTTGTTTTTTGGACGACAACGTGCCACGTCACTGGCACATGTCATTGGATTGAATGTGGATTTGCAGTGATAAGTTTTGTTGCTTAACTTTTGAGGAGTATAATTATTATATAGTTCGTTTTATGTCATCAGATACTCTTAAGCCACCCGTCATGTACAAAATCAAGGCTGTTTGCACGTGTTTTCCTTCTTATACTGTAAGAAATCTTAAGAAACTTCCCACATCAGAGGGAATGTGACAGGTTGCGGGGGGTGTCTGCCACCTTGACAGACGCTACACACACAACACACACACCCACCACACACACATAGAAATTTAGTAGACACGAGAATACTTAAGATAAAAAAGACTTTTGCAAAAATGTCATGAATAGAAGATTGATTACACCTTTGAACCTGCGTTTTATGTTAAAGAAGATCGTACTAATCATGGAGAACTGTAGACAAACAAATGTTTTAGAACAATGTTCAGTGTCCCATCGATATGATGATGTTACGATGAACTACAGCCATTTGTGGCAAAATATGTTATATTTGTTTTAACCAAAACATGAATAGTATTTTTGCGTATGTTTGTAATCTTAACCTTTGCCTTATATAGCCTTTGTTTAGTTTTCATGGCAATAACCCAATGCTCAATGTTCAATATTCAATGTTCAGCACAAAAATAATAATAAAATACAAAAACCTGCCAACCGGGCACGCCCCATTAATGTTCTCAGTCGATTTAGACGATTAAAAATATCATAATAATAATAATAATAATAATAATAATATATTAATACATAACCACTAATATAATCATAATAATAATAACAACAATAACAATAACAATAAATAATAATAATAATAATAAGCACCGAAGTCCATCAGAGCGGAGAAAATGTCATGCCTGAAACGAATCAACCGTAAACAAACAAACCAACCAACAAACAGACAAACAGACAAACAAACGACAAACCGACCAACAAACAAACGGACAGACGGGCTTGAAACAACACGCACTGACGCTTCTTGACGTGGAGGCTTGACATAAAGTTTTCTCGGTTCAAGACCTGGTCAGGCCCCAACCTGCTACTGACTGTTCGCAATCAGAGCGTAGGTTTTCTCTTCTTCGCTGGAAGACGAATGATAAGAGAGAGAAGCGTTGCATCATGAAAAGAGAGAAGGCGAATGTGGGGTGAGAGTACGAGAAAGAGGAGAAAGAGAAGGACGCTGGGAAGATAGGAGAGAGAGAAAAAAACAATGATGAAGAAGAAAAGAAAAGAAAAGAAAAAGAAGAAGCAGAAGATGAAGAAGGAGAAAAAAGAAGAAGAAGAAAAAGAAGAAGAACAATAACAACAACAACAACACAACAACAACAACAACACAACACAACACCAAGTGAAAAAAAGAAGGCGGGAAGACAGCAGAAGAAGAGAATAAGAAAAGAGGAAGGGAAGAAGAAGAAGAAGAAGAAGGAGAAGAAGAAAAGAAAAACAACAACAACCAACAACAACAACAACAGCAGCAGCAACAACAACAACAAAAACCAACAACAACAACACAACAGCAGCAGCAGTCAACACACAACAACACAACACAACAACAAAACAACAACAACAACAACAACAACTGTAGGCATCAACACCAGACAGATAAAGAAAGAGAAAAGGAGAAGGAAAGAAGAAGAAGAGAAAGAGGATGAAAGAAGAAGGACGAGGAAAGTCGACAAACGATAACGATAATGATTATCATGATGCAGATGATAGTGATGCGTAGCGCAACTGAAACACATGTGCTTTAAACTGCATATCTACGACTTTACATTCTCAAACTTCTTACTACACATACGCACAACATACACACAACGCAGACAAACCTATAGCACACGCACGCCCGCGCGCAACACACATGACGCACAACACCCGCACGCTCACACACACACACACGCGCGCGCGCGCGCGCGCGCAGCCACAGCACACGCCGCACGCACAAACGTCTCCACACACACGCGACTGCACACGCACCAAAGTCCCACACGCCACGCACATCACACACAACCCACACTACACACGACACACACACACACCACACACAATGGCACTTATTTGGTTGGCGGGTGGACAAACAGATAATTGACTTGACTTGACTTAACAACCTAAATCCCTAACCCCCCAACACCACCCTCCACAACCATAAATACTTAGTACAAGAATATAATGGTCACTTACACGAATCCTCTACTCTATGCTCATCAACCATATATCTCTGCCCGTCTGTGCTCTGTCCGTTAATCTGCCCTGTGCTTATTTTCTCCGCCTCATTTCTGCTCTGTGTCACGGGAAAACACACCTATCGTGCTCTGTGTCGTGTCTGTCGTCCGCCAACCATCCGCAGATTTCGGGTTTCGTCAGATTTACAAAGTCTTCGAAATCGCTACCTCTATGTTAGGTACTGCTTTTTCCGCGTTTCTGCGTTTTACGTTTCCTAGTCGGAGTCAGCTCTGTGTCTCTTTTCTGAGTTGGATATTAGTTATCTATCGTGTTGATTCGTTTCCGTACTGGGGGGGGGGGGGGAGAAATTTCACTGTTTTCCCCATTTCCGAAGGCTTGGTTTTCGTTAGGGCTCTATTTCTTGTTCGCCATTCTTTTTGTCTTCTTTTTGTATCTCTAAGTCCACAATTAGCTTTACTCTTGTCTTATTATTTGCTTGTTTCTGGTCTTAACGTACGTCACTTCCTGTATCAGAGTGACGTTCTAAATATTTATTTACGGTTCGTTCTGGTAAAAAGTGACGCGTCCTTATGTGCGCCGCCATTGTTTTGTAACTCACGTCGTCTCTCCTTTCTCTGTCTCTCATCTCTCTCTGGCTCTCGTCTCTCTCTCTTCTCTTCGTCTCTCATCTCTATCCTCATCTCGGTCTCTCTCCTTCTCTCTCCTCTCTCTTCTCTCTCCTCTCTGTGTCTCTCTCTCTGTCTCTCTCTCTCTCTCTCCTGTTTATCGTCGCTCTCTCTCGTCTTCTCTTTCCTTCTCTTCCCTTCTTTCGCTCTCTCTATGTCTCTCGCTCTGTCTCTTCGCTCTATGTCTCTCATCTGTCTCTCTCTATATATCTCTCTCCCTCTCTCTCTCTGTCTCTCTCATCTCTATCTCTCTCTCTCTCTATGTCTCTCGCTGTCTCTCTCTCGCTGTCTCTCTCTCTCATTCTCTCTGTCTCTCCTCTGTCTCTGTCTCTGTCTCTCTCCTCTCCTCTCTGGTCTCCTCTCTCTCTCGTTCTACTCTCTCTCTCTCTCTCTCTCCTCTCTCTCTCTCTCTCTCTCTCTCTGTCCTCTTCTCTCTCCATCTGTCTCTCTCGCTCTCTGTCTCCCTCCTCTCTCTGTCTCTCTCTATCTCCTCTCTCTCTCTATCTCCTCTCTCTTTTTCTCCCTCATCCTCGTCTCTCTTCGTCGAGTCCTCATCTCTTCTCTCATTCCATGCCTTCTCTCTCTCGCTCCTGTCTCTCTCCTCTCTCTCTTCTCCTCTTCTCTTTGACTCATCTCTCACCACTCCCCCTCGGTCTCATTCATCGTCTCTCTCTCCTTCACTCCCGTTACATATTTTGGAATGACAATTTGCACAATGCTACCCTTTTGATACAGTGCTTGTATGTTGATTCAAGTTGAGTTATCGCCATAGTTGTGTGTTTGGTGTATGCTTTTTGTTTCAGTCATTAATGCTCTTTTCGCATTACCTAACCTTTTACCACACATTGAGTGTCTATGCATATTATATCACCTTGTAACACCTTGTATCCTATTCAGAGATGTTTGCTTTTTTTGAACCGTACTTTGGTTGAAATAAATTAATTGACTCACTCTGCTGATGGTTTATCTGGTAAAATTGTGTTGACTTAATGGTGGTTTGTTTGTTTGAATTTTATTTGGTGCATTTTATTAAGTATCGGGTGACTGATAATTGATGTGTGACTTTTTTTGTGGGACTTTTTCTTCGTTTACCTGGTGATTATTTAATTACTTAATAGTGGATGATTTGGTTTGTTTGGGTGAGTTCAATAGTTTGGTATATTTGCAATCGACTTGTTCTGGCTAATTGTTTAAATCAATAACCATCATGTTTCATCACATCTCTATCGACTCAATTTCATAATTGGATTATTTGTTGTTGTTTTTTCTCTCTTTATTTACCTATTTATTTATATGTTCATTTATTTACTTACTAATTTGTTTATTTTTTGCTTAAATGTTTAAATCCACAAGAATTTGTGTTATTTTCTAGTTTTTTTCGATACAAATGTTATGTGTCTTTATAACCCCCTCCCCCAGCCTCCCTATGATACGGGCAGAAGGCCTATTCATTAAAATTATTTAATTGAATTGAATTGAATCTCTCTCGCTCTCTCTAGAATCTGAACGGGGGGGGTCCTCTCTCTCAGAGGGCTGTCTTTCACGTGAATCGTCTCAAAGACTGGGACATCGTCACAATCGCATCGCAATTAAAATCTCGTCTCTCTGTGTCTCTCTCGGTCTCTCTCTCTCACTGTATTCCTCTTCTCTCTCTCTCTCTCTCTCCTGTCTCTCATCTCTCCCTCTCTCTCCAGTCTCTCTCTCTCGTCTAGTCTCTCCTCTCTCTCCCCTCTCACTTCTGTCTGTCTACAACCTCTCTCTGGTCTCTCTCAGATGTCTCTCTCCATCTCGCAACACCTCGAGGTTCATCCATCTCTCTCTCTCTCTCTGGTCTCCTCTCACTCTCTCTCTCTCTCGTCCCTCTCTCTCTCTCCTCTCTCTCTCTCTCTCTCGCTCTCGTCTCTCATCTCTCTCTCTCTCTCTCTACTCTCCCTCTCAGTTCTCCTTTCACTCTCTCTCTGTCAGTCAGTCTCTCTTCTCTCCTCGTTCTCCTCAACTTCACGGTCTCATCTCTCTCTCATCTCTCTCCCCTCTCTCTCTCTCTCTCTCTCTCCTCTCTCTCTCTCTCTCTCTCTCTTTCCCTCCTCTCTCTCGCTTTCTCTTCTCTCTCTCGCTCTCTCTCTCTCTCTCTCTCTCTCCCTGTCAGTTGATCTCGCTCTTAGCAGACTACAGAACATGAAACGTGCAGGCCTATCTCTACTTTTTTTCATATTTCATATTCCAGAATACGACTTGATTTTCTGTAAGCAAAATTATTGATCTCAGCAAGCAATAGATAAGTGAGTTGGTCTCCATTGTGTACCAGTCCCGTTTGCTCTGGTCGCAATATACGTGAACATTTTTCACTCTTTCCCCATAGTCAACACAGTGGTCTCTCCACTCATCAAGATTCTCTTGCATATCACTGTCCTCTATCTGACTCTCAATAGTTCTTAAAAGAAATCCGGTGTAGCAGAAACTCTCTGTTACTGGGTGAATTGAAAAAAATACTCACCCCAAAAAAAAACTCTGTAAATCCGCCACGTGCCTTGAGAACGTCTCAAAACCCAGTCATCTTCCATATCTCTCTTCTTGTTTTCTCTTTAGTGGATACAAAAATAATCTATTATCCAGTACTCTACTTTGTGGTTCGAAATATCTCAAGATCTCTTTTATCACATTCCAAGATATCTGATTTTGATCTTACTGGTTCCTCTCCGTGAGTAACCTAGATTTTTTTTTAGCGGTGCCTTTGACCACCAATGCTCTCTTTACCTCTCTCTTTATTTATTGTTGGTGAGTTTTAATCCAGGGGTGGAAAATCTTAAATGTCATTTGTACTGACCACTAACTTGGTCATAAAATAATCTAGAAAGAGCCCCTGGAACAAAAGGCAACAGACTAAACGTCTCGGTCGGGATTTTTTTTTTTTAAAACCAAAGGCTCTTGTCTCTCTTTTTCTGTTGTCACTGTTTGAATGGGATTCATATCACCATACTAGATAGTAAGATGTCCTCTGCACTACTCTATAAGCTCCACTCCCACTATCTCTCTCCTCACTCGCCCCTGCCCTCACTCTCTCTCTCAGGCCCCCACTCATCCTCCCCTAGAAAAAAAGAACAAATCAAAGTACGTGACAGCATTTTGTTAAAATAACTAGCGCATTTTCCAAGTTCTAACGTCATTCCAACACTTTGTACTAAAAACGCGCGATTGCTCAATTCTAATTCTCCTTAAAAAAATTTGCATTGGTTGATCCAAAAAAAAAAACCCCTATAGTTTTTTTCGAATAGAAACACACAAAATAAATAAAACACGCGCTGAAAATGAGATCCGTGATAAACAAATACACGTGCGGGTTTTTGTGTTTTGTTTTTCTTACTGCCCAAGCTCAAACGTTGTTATGTTCCCAGAACACACACTCAGAGGAAGTAACACATGGTTTGACTATAAATAATAAAGCGTCGTACTGTCACCGACTGTCATATAGGTCTCTGTGCACGTGAACATTTATTCAATCTACCCCCATGGCAATGACAGTGATGGGCATAGTACCCTTAAATGGGGCACCCTGGCGGATGACTTTTTATAAGAAACACGTCGAGATCATCCAGGAAAACGACTCAAACCCTTTATTGAGATTCGGCAACAGTAGTTTTTTGGCTCTGGTTTCCTATAAATTCAAACTGTTCATTTATCTACTTACTAAACCGTTTATTTTTGCATATCGATATAAATCCACAATAATCTGCCCTTGGCGGAGGGTTCGATGGAAGTTAAATGTCTTTTCACCGCAAAGTGAAGCCTCTCTTTTCTAATGGCCGCCAAATTGTTTGCACGAAAATTTTTCGCAATACAAGCCTGAATTTGAATAAAAAAATTTTTTATACAGTTTATCTAAAGGAGTTTCGCTCGCAACAAAGTAAACAGCTCCAATTTGTTTTTTTTGTTTTTTTTTAACTGCACTACAAAAAAAAGAAATCCCCTCAACCTCAATGCACTCTCACTCCCTCACTCTCCCTCTCTCTCTGTCTACTCTCTTCAGGCTCCTTCACCAAGGAGGAATCTCCTTCTCTCTCTCCCTTTATTCTCTAGGAAACCTGAGCAAAGTCTCTTTCTCTCTCTCTCTAAAAGCCTCTCTCTCCTCTGATCTCGACCTCTCTCTCTCCCTCCCTCTCTCATCTCTCTGTGTGTCACCTGTCATCTCTCTCTATCTCTCTCCTCTCTCTCCTCTCTCTCGAAACATCTCTCTATCTGTCTCAGATCCTCTCTCTGCTACTGCTCAGAGTTCTGTCGCTTGGCGGCTCTCGTCTCTCTCTCTCTCTCTCTCCTCTCTTCTCTCTCTCTAACTCTGCGTTCGTGCGTGTCTCTGGTCTCTCTCTCTCCTCCTCTCTCTTCTCTCTCGTCTGGTCTCTCTGGTCTCTCTCTCTCTCTCTCTCTGTTCGCCTGTGCCTCTGTGTGTCTCACTGTGTCTCTGACTGTATCTCTCTCTCTCTCGTTCTCTCTCTCTCTCTCTTCTCCTCTCACCACCTCCTCTCTCTCCTCGCTCTCTCTCTCTCTCTTTTTTTTTTTTTTGTCTCTTCTCGTCATCCTCTCTCTTCTGTCTTCATCTCTCTCTCATCTCTCTGATCTCTCTCCTCTCTCATTCTCTCTCTAATAAATTCTCTTTCTACTCTCTGAAATACTTTTTGGTTTTGAACATCTTCTCATACTTTCCCTTTTCACATTCTTAGCACAATTGTCTTTTTGCTTGTTTCTAAATGGTCAACCTAGCTCGCCAATTTGACTCTCTCTCTCTCTCTCTCTCTCCTCTCTCCTCTCACTCTCTCTCTTCCCTCCCCGGCTCCTCTCTCTCTCTCTCTCTCTCTCGTCCATCGTCCTCTCCTTCTCTCCATCCTCCTCGCACTTCCCTCTCTCTCTCGCATCTCTCTCCTCTCTCATCTCTCCTCTCTCTCTCATCCTCTCTCGTCTCCTCTCTCCCTCTCTCTCTCGTCTCTCTCTCCTCTCTCTCCTCTCTCTCCGCTCTCTCTCGCTCTCTCTCTCTCAAACTCACTCTCTCTCTCTCTCTCTCTTCTTCCCTCTCTCTCTCTCTCTCTCTCTCTCTATCCCTCTCTCTCCTCTCTCTCCTCTCTCCTACTCGTCTCTACGTCTCTCTCTCTCTCTCTCCCTCCTCTCTCCCTCCCTCCCTCTCTCCTCTCCCTCCGTCTCCCTCTCTCTCATCTCTCTCTCTCTGACTCTCTCTCCCCCTCTCCCTCCCTCTATCTCTCTCTCCCTCTCTTCTTCTCTCTCTCATCTCTCTCTCGTCTCTCTCTCCCGTCTCTCCGCCTCCTCGTCTCTTCTCTGTCTCACTCTCTCTCTCTTCCCTCCTTCTCCTCTCTCTCTCTCTCCCTCTCCTCGCATCTCCTCTCTCTCTCTCTCTCCTCTCATCTCGCCTCTCTCTTCTCTCTCTTCCCTCTCTCTCTCTCTCGTCCATCTCCCTCTCTCTCTCTCTCCCTCTCCCTCTCTCTCTCTCTCCCTCATCCCTCTCTCGGTCTCTCTCTCTCTCTCTCTCTCTCGCTCCTCATTCTCGCTCTCCTCTCTCTGCAGTCTCTCATCTCTCTTCCCTTTCACTCCTCTTCCCTCTCTCTCTCCTCTCCTCCTCCTCTCTCTGGACCACTAATTGTGTCTGAATGTGCTGATGATTTTGTTGTCATTGTTGCTTTTTGTGTGTATGTTCGCTTATAATGGAGTTCTTTGTGCTGATGATGTGTTTATCACTCTGCCACACACGTTCTCATTGAAATGTGCCTGCTTTGATGATAAAGTGTGTTCGTGGTCTTTTGCTTTGCATGCCTTTTTCCTTGGTTTTTATTGAATTCTTTGCCTTTATTTTATTTTAATTTTCTTCTTTTTTCTCTTCGAGAGGAAAGAGATAGGAGAGAGTGGAGAGAGAGAGAGCTAAAGGGGGGAGGAGAGAGAGAGGGGGAGAGAGATAGATGAGAGAGAGAGATATATAGATATATTTAGAGAGAGAGAGAGAGAGAGAGAGAGAGAGAGAGATAGAGAAAGTGAGAGATGGCCCAGAGATATTCTGTAAACAATTTAGGGAAAGTCAATCGGCCCCGATGTGCATACTAAGCATGCAGAATTATGTAAAAAGTAACCTGTATGCTCATTTTTATTGGCAGTATTACTCCTGATTGAATGCATTGTTATTTCATAGTATGGAGGGGTTGCATCATGAATGTAAAAAGCAATGACACCGAAAGAGCAAAGAAAACTTAGTGATGTAATGAAGAAAATGTGTTAAAAAAATAACCCAAAAAAACTCTCCACTTTAAAGGGACATAACTAACTCTTTTTGCTGGAATTCCGTAGGGAGAGTTCTTTCCCTTCCCTTAATTTTAATGCTGTGTTATTCACTAGGCGTTCAAGACGGCACATGATCGATCATCTCCAAACATGGAACACCATTATTCATTTTTTATAGTGAAGCTTTATTTGTTGTG
>CM065710.1:3699712-3704712 GCA_017654935.2 Phymorhynchus buccinoides
AAAGAATGAAGCCAACTTTCTCACTTCCCACCGGGAAGGTGAAAAGGTGGAAGGTGGGAAGCGTTAAGTATGGGAACAGAGGCAGTGAGTGAGTTCACAATAGATCCCCAGCTGTAGTGTAGGTGAAAGAGTGGGAGTAAAAACAAACCGGCTTCAGTCTGCTAAGGAGTGCGAGCTCTTTGTATTTTCAGGCTTTTTGACAACACAATGATCCCCAGCTGTAGTGTAGGTGAAAGGGTGAGCGCATTACAAAATTGGCGGGAAACCGGCTTCAGTCAGTTGCGGAGTGCGAGCTCTTTGTATTTTTAGGTTTTTGACAACACCTTTAGGCTATGTGCAGATATACGCGGACGTTCTGCACGGAAACCTATGCTCAATTCATTCAAACAAATCTGGAAGTAAAAACAGTGAAAGAGTGTGCACATTACACACGGAAACTCTTGCGCAATCCCGTCCGCTCATTTATAATACTACAGTAAGGCCGGGTTCACATTAAGTTCACGCACGCGTAAGTTCCGTACGGGAAAACCCTGAATAAGTGGAAGAAAGAAGGATACAAGTTTACGCATATAGGGGAAATTCGGACATGTATGTGCGCAAATCTTTTCCCTTCTTTGTTTCACTTATTTATGGATTGCGCACGGGGGTGGATTCCGCATGGAATATCCCCTTATGTGTGTACAAGGCCTAAATGTATGGGGGTTTTCCGCACGGAACTTACGGATTTCGGATCTAAGTGTGTGGTGTGTGTGGTGTGTGTGTGTGTTTGTGTGTGTTGTGTGTGTGTGTGTGTGTGTGTGTGTTGCGTGTGTGTGCGTGTGTGCGTGGTGGCGTGCGTGTCGGTGCGCCGGTGTGCGTGCGTGCGTGTGCGTGTGCGTGTGCGTTTGTGCGTGCGTGTGTGTGTGTGTGTGTTTTTGTTGCGGTCTGTGTGGTGTGTTGTGTGTGGTGTGTGTGTGGTGTGTGTGCTGTGTGTGTGTGTGCGTGCGTGCGCAAGCGCTCTCTCGCGTGTGGGTGTGTGCGTGTGTGCTGAATATGTGTGTGTGTGCGTGCGTGTGCGTGGGTGTGTGTTTGTGTGTGTGTGGTGTGGGTGTGTTGGTGGGTGTGTGGGTGTGTGTGTGTGTGTGTGTTTGTGTGCGTGTGCGTGTGCGTGCTGTGCGTGCGTGTTCGTTTTCGTTGTGCATGACATGTGTGTCTTTCATTTTGACGTACTATCCACTTCCTCGTGATATTAGACAGGGAAAAACGTTTCTGGCGTGGTGAATGTGTGCATGTGTGTGTGTGAAATGTCAAAGTGTGTGGATGCAGGTGTATGTACAATCATTATGAATGGATAGGACTGCACTGTAGACGTAATAAATAAACCACATAAGATAGGAATAAAAAGCAGTAACAGTAACAACAACAAATCACCCCAATTGGAAAACAAAACCCAACATTACCCCCCACCCCCCCCCCCTCACAAACCACCCCCACCCGGCCATAATCCGTCCCCCCCATCCCGTCCGTCATCAATAATACCAGCAATAGATTCGCAATTACAATAATTATCTTGGGACCGAGTTATAAGCTAAGTAAAAAAACAAAAAACAAAACACAAACAAACAACAACAATAAACATCATAACCCACCTAGTGGCTGTGTGAATGGATGTTCGTGTACAAGTGTGTGTCCCTGTTTGCGCGCGTTCGCGCGTTTTCCGTCCGTGAACTTTTACGCATAAGTGCGTGCGTGCGTTTAACAAGCGCGAAATGTGTGTGCGTGCGTGTGTAGTGTGGGACACGTGGTGCTATTTTTACCACTCCAATGCATGAGTCAGTGCGCGCGCGTGGTGTTTTCAATATTGTTAATCTGTAAACCAGAATGTGTATCTCTGAAGTCATTTCGTAACTCATTTATATCTTTTGGTTAAACATTTAAAACTAATTTATCTTTACTTATCCTGCTCATCAAAAGAAGGTGTGTGCATACTCTCGTGTGTGTCTGTGGGTGTGTGTCGCGTGCGTATGTGCGTGTGTGTGTTGTTGTGTGTGTGTGTTGTGTGTGTGTGGGTGTAAAGTTGTGTATGTATTGTGGTATGTGTTGTGTCGTGTGTGTTGTGTGTGTGTCGTGTTCGTGGTGTGTGTGTGTGTGTTGGAACTACAGATTTGTGTGTGCGGGCCAAAGTGAGTTATGTGTGTGTGTGTGTGTGTGTGACAAAAACTACAAAGCACTGTGTCGGCTGTGCCCACGTGTTGTCATATCGTCCACAAGGAGCGTGCCATATGTATGGGAGACCGCCATCTTATTCAGTAACTTTGTTGACGGTTAAATGCCAGATCGAAGCTGTTACACACGAATCTGACTAAGATGGCGACATCTTCCGTCATACAGGGTCGTTTTGTGCACGCAGGTGGGTGTGAGCCATTGTGCAACAAGACAAGACTGTGTTGTCTGTAGGTCATTAGTGTGTGACTATGTGTGTGTGGTGTTTGTCGTCCACACATGCAAACTATGCTTTTAACGTATTTCGTTTTAAAGGCATCTAGTTTCCATTTATGACATTTAAGCAAGTAACTTTCTACTTACACTAACATTATCTTTAATACTTTAAAAAAACAAGTCAAAACAAGTCAAAATTAATCTTAAAATGACGATAAAGAAATAAGCGCGCGCGTGTGCATGTGTTTCATCCTGTCGTCATTTTGTTTGGGTGTGTGTGTGTGTGTGCGTGTGTGTCGTGTGTGTGTGTGTGTGTGTGGTACGTGTCTGCTGGTGTGTGTGTGTGCATGTGTGTGTGCATGTGTGCGTGTGTGTGTTGCGTGTGCATGTGTGTGTGCGTGTGTGTGTTTGTGTGTGCGAGTGTGTGTGAGTGCGTGTGTGTGTGTGTGAGATGTGTGAACGTGAGTGAGTGTGACCTGTGACGACGTGTGTGTGGAGGTGCTGTTGTGCGTGTGTGTGCGTGTGTGACAGTGACAGAAGGAGTGTGAGTGTGAGTGTGAAGGAGACAGTGACGTGAGTGTGCGTGTGTGTGTGACATAGACTTTGTGTGTGTGTGTGAGTGTGTGTGTGCGTGTGTGTGTGTGAGAGAATGTGTGTGTGTGCGTGCGTGTGGCGTGTGTGTGTGTGTGTGTGGTGTTGTGTGTGTGGTGTGTGTGTGTTTGTGTGTTGTGTGTGTGTGTGCGTGCGTGCGTGGCGTGTGTGCGTGTGTGTGTGTGTGTGTGTGTGTGTGTGTGTGTGTGTGCGTGTGCGTGTGTGTGGTGTGTTGTGTGGTGTGCGTGTTGCGTGTGCGTGTGCGTGTTGTGTATATGTGTGTGTGTGTGCGTGCGTGATTGCGTGCGCGCGCGCGTGTATGTCGTGTGTCTTGGGCTGTGCACACATTAGACGTGGAAACCTCATGCACTTATCCATAAATAAGTAAAAGAAAGAAAAAACAAAAATATAAACGCACATGTCCGTATTTCCCTTAATCCGTATAATTATTGTTTCCCTAATTTTTCTTTTACTTATTTACGGATTGCGTATGAGATTTTTTTGTTTTTTGTAATATGGTATAGGTATATTTGTCCTAGTTAATATAGGGGAAAGACGGGGTAAAAAGCGCATGGTCGGATAAGAAGCCCACCCCCATTATCACATGAAATAAAGAAAGTTTCAGTCAAATTTGCTCATGAGACGAATGCTAGACATTTAACGCTCGTCTCAGTCATGGGCAAAATGAGAACTGAAATTTTGGCATCATTTCATGAGATCATTGGGGTGGGCTTCTTACCCGCCCATGCGCTTTTTACCCCTTCTTCCCCTACCTTGTACGTTCATAATATAAACATCACTCTGTTTTGATGTTCGATTGTTTAACTATGTGTGTACTTTGTTTTATATGTATGTGCCCCAAGTGGGTATGAAATAAAACATTTACCTTTGCCTTGCCTTGTCTACTGTGTAAGATGCCAGGGCCGTGTGCACACATAAGCGGATATGCCACGCGGAAACCCGTGCGCAATCCATAAATAAGTGGAACAAAGAAGGGAAACGATTTGCGCACGTGTCCGAATTTCCCCTATATAGTAAACATTTACCCTTTTTTTTTTTCTTTTTTTTTTTTGGACCCTCCACTGTCCCCGCCTTTCTTTTCATTATTTTTTTTGGTCTCTCTTTTTATTTATTTTTAATTTTAGGTGGCACATTTGTTTTTTGTTTTTTCTTTCCCTTTTCCCCCCTCACTTCTCTCATACATTTGTCTGTGTGATGAGCTAAGGTGGACATTTTTCTTCGGTATAGTTTAGTGTTTTAGTCTGATACATAAGTGTATGGGTTTCTGTATGACTTAGAGTTTGGTGTACTGATCATTCATACTCTGTGTGTGTGTGTGTGTGTGTGTGTGTGTGTGTGTGTGTGTGTGTGTGTGTGTGCGTGTGTGTGTTGTGTGTGCGTGCGTGTGCGTGCGTGCGTGTGTGTGGTGTGTGTGTGTGTGTGTGTTTGTGTGTGTGTGTATTGTGCGTGTGTGCGCGCGCGCATCGCCGTGTGTGTGTATG
This sequence comes from Phymorhynchus buccinoides, assembly GCA_017654935.2. Taxonomy (NCBI): domain Eukaryota; kingdom Metazoa; phylum Mollusca; class Gastropoda; order Neogastropoda; family Raphitomidae; genus Phymorhynchus; species Phymorhynchus buccinoides. Next base: position 3,704,224 of record CM065710.1, read on the forward strand.
TGCAACATAAAACTATTATGCCCGTAATGTCAACCATTGATTATTAATTAACACTCTATCAACTCTAGCATTACTATCATCATCACTACTACGCACACTTTGTCCAGTAAAGCGTCATACAAGTTGGTATTAAAAAACGTTTACCCGTCTTTCTTCCACTTATCAGGTTTTTCCGTACGGAACTTACGCGTCTAATGTGAACCCGGCTTAACTCTACAACACCTCCCCCCCCCCCACACACACACACACAAGCGCGCACACACACTCTCCCACTCCACCCCTTACTCATTTCACGTGCTTTCTTCAGTTACTACAGTTATATAGCCTACATATAAGTGCACACGCAGGCACGCACAAACGCGCGCACCCACTCACAAACAGTCACGTCCATCCATGCGCACATACGCGTACACACTAGCGCGCTCGCACACAAAACACACCCACCCACCCTCAAACACACTCACGCATGTATGGGACATCACACACAGA